>JAIPRM010009304.1:0-14931 GCA_025469315.1 Stegophylla sp. TES_Ste_2020
TTTTCTTATATTATTAATTTCCTTTGTTCAGAATCGTTTTACCGAAGAAATGATTTATCGTTTCTTTAAAATTTAATACGCCCGTCAAGAGAATACCACCCGTCGTGCGAAGTATGTCCGGCTTTTTTAAATGTTTCGGAACTAACTAATGTATTTTATTTATTTATTTTTTTCATTGTTATCGCAATAAACTTCATGGAATTTGATTAATTTTAGAGAATTTTTTCTACTTAATTTTCTCTATTGGTATAATGTTAGGGTCGTGGAGGATGAGAGATGCACTTTGCACCCTTTCCCTAAACACGAGTACACCAGCGTCTTTTATTTGTATTAAAACGAATAAATAAAATATTAAATGTAATAAATAACACAAGTACAATGATCCGTTATCATCACGATAAGTTAGTATGTTTTCGATGCAGACATATATATATATATATATATTTTTTTTTTTTTTATTACCTATATTAACTATAATCGTTTGCAGATGACAGTGAACTTCAAGTCAGCAAAGAAGTGGCAGATAGTTCATTGATGAAAACTTTTAACGAAGTGGTGAAGAGAGGAAATGTAGTAAAAGAACAATACTATCCCATTTTGTCGAAAGTGGCAGACTGGATGGGTAAAAAAGGTAAAAAATGTCCTCCCCCCCCTCTCTCTCTCTCTCTCTCTCTCTCTCTCTCTGTGTGTCACACACACAAACAAACATATTTTAATTTGACGTCCGGCGACTGTTCAGATATCTGTATAGTTTTATTTTTTCAGCTAAAACTTGGGTCTCGCCTGAAAGTGTCATAAATACTGTACCCATCGTAAAGCTAGTAAGTGCATTAGATTTATGATAATTCGATAGATAATATTATGTTACGGGCAATGTGCACATTGCCCGGACAATGTGAACCAAGAATATTATATTGTGTAATATCATCGTGTAATTTTTCTAATAAATTTAATTCAATTATGGATATTTTATTATATTATTATATTGATAGAATATGAGATTTAATTCAATTATGGACAGTCGAAAATATTAATTATTGTTCATATACGTATTGTTGACTGATCTTAAGCCAAGACCTTATTTTATTTTTGAAAATTAATTTTATCATTCCGATATGGACATGTCCGTAATATTATGGGAAAACTATATGGTTCTTAAATGGGCAGTACGATAGATAGCAAAAATATGTTTATACAGCGTGTTTCAAAAATCTCATAGTTTTCATTGATAAAATTCTTGGTTCACATTGCCCGGACGGGAACACATTGCCCGTAACAGATACATATAAGTAGGGCCCGGAAGTTCAAAAAAAAAAAAAAAACGTTAAATTATTTTCGTTTTTGGTAAAAATAATTCGCAACAATCATATTATGAATACTTGGAATCACCTGTTGAATTCTTCCACAAATAATAATTCTTCGGATCTGTTGTCAGAGGAGTATTCGAGCATATTGACGATTAAGGTTTTAATTTTAAATCATTGATAAAAAATAATAAATTATTAAAGTAGTTAATATAATTTCAAACATGTTGTTATTTTAAATTGGTGACATTCTTATAAAGACAAGTTTTTAAGCAAATATATTTTGAAATATTATTCTCAAAGCCCGAAATTTTCATGAAATATTAATAAAATATATATATATATATATCACAAGTAAAATGCAATAAAATGCAGTTAAATGTAATTTTATCTTAAAATATGCATATCTATGTAAAAAAAACCTCAAAATATGCGAAAATATGCAAAATTAAATTTCATTTTTGAAATCGTTAGATTGTGATTCAAATTTGCACCTCATCCAGCAACTTTTTAATGCACTCAGTAAAAACAGGCAAATGCATAAACATCCGGGCCCTACATATAAGTTTCTCTATTTTTTTTTCTCTCTTTTCTTTTTTTTTTTTCATGGCGAACAAATAGAATATTTTTTTTTTTTTAACACTTGTTTTTTTTTCCCCCAATATGTAGGCCATGGATAGCCTTACATCAACGAATGGTATGCATTAAATGTACAAATTGCAATACTATAAGGTCGTATTCAATAAATATATTAATCAATCTCAATCAACCGGTACATATAATAATATGATGTCTATAATATATTTTTTTCTCGGTTAAATTGTTTACACGATATTAGAGTAGTCTAGGGTGACCATCATATTTATAAATATTTAAATAACGGGACGAATAATTTTTTCTTCATTTTAGCATGTCTTTAAGATAACAATGAGGTACATTTGGGATTCTAATAGTAGAGATATGAAAAGCAAGCTAGTGTTTTAAAATAATAATGTTTTCCTTTTTTTCTGCGAACACTTTTTCGCATAGAAATACTTATCCAAAAGTTTCGACTAGCAACTTTTTGAATCCAAAGATGGTACTCTAGATTGCCTCTAGATGGTACTTTAGAGAGGTCATTTTTCGAAATTCTCAATAGCTTTTCCAAAATTCGACAATAACGCCTTTAAAACTTTTTTCTTTAATCCGAACTTTATGTAAATTTAATTATGACATGGGAAATATTTTGGCGAAAGAAATTTTGTAATAATAAAAGATTTTTTTCCCCCAAAAAATGGTTCTTTGCTGTTCTCAGAGCTGTTAATAGTGGAATATGAAACTGGATAACTTTTTAGGAAACCGTATTATTGCCACTAGCTGGTACTTGGGAGAGAGGTCATTTTTTGAATTTCTCAATTCTTCAAACCTAACCTAACATCTAACCGTTATTTTTCGATCCGAACTTTATGAAAATTTTATCACGGACGGACAATAATAATATGAGAAACATTTTGAAAATGTGAAAAAAATTTTGGACGTTTTTCTAAATTTTTTTTTCCCCATTTAATTTTTCCCTTTATGTATATTTAGGTAAAAAAAAAAATAATAAAGTAAAGTATAGATAAGAAAGCCGGACGTATTCGCATCATGGGCATTCTTCGCACTTCGGATCAGATACTCTTGGCGAGTGTGTGTTGGAAATGACAATAATTATAATATTGTTCTTTATAATGATTTATCTCGCTTCTTTAAAATAAATTTTATACACTCCCTTCAAGAGTATCTCAAACCGAAGAGCGTAGAATGTTCGTGGTGCGTCGTATGTCCGGCTCTCTTGTACAGTACTTTACTTTACTTTAATTTTTTGTCATTACTTTAGGTCAAAGAAGCCAAGAAGCAGACGATTTCGGCACAACCATCAATCTGAAGAACACTATAAATCATCCGGAACTTATAAAACCACTACTTTCACAGGAGTTTACCAGAGACATAGCGCTCAAATCCGTGGAAGTCGCTGCCGGCCAAAATGTATCGGAGGCGGTCGATGAATTTATCGACGAAGTGACGAACGAGTCGACAGACAGTAAAAACTAATATCAGTATTATATACCACATGCACTGCGTGAAATTCAAAAGTCTGCACCTTCTCGCCTAATCTGCATTTCGAAAGACAAAAATTTTGAATTCCCCACACACGAAAGTATATACGGCCTATAGGTCTGGGTCAAAAACTCCGTCAATTCAAATTCCATGCAGTTCAAAATCCAAAACGTTCGACATCCCAACACCTTTCTAATCATTTTAAATCGAAACCATTTATGCTGCTTATGGGTCTTGGTAAAAGTTCTAAAAATTCCAAAAGTCAGAATCTCAACGTTTAAAATCCCTTCAGTTCAAAATCCCAACAGTTTCAAATCCCAACACATTTCTATTGATTTAAATTGATAAGTTGAGATGAAAACATGTGTATATATATACGAAAAAATAATTGAAAAAAAAAAAAATGCATAAAATTAAAATTAAATAATATTTTTAGGAATATAACACATTTTGTCGTAATAGTTAATAATATATATATATAACTTTAATTTAATATAAAATGTTCTTGACAATATACATCCGGTTTACAAAAAATAGTAGATAAGTATATAAATTAATTTAGATTAAATAATGTTTTTTTAAAAAAAATTGTGTTCTTCGCACGTCGGGTGGGATACTCTTGACGGGTGTATTGAATTTTAAAGAAACGATAAAAAAAAAAAAAAAAAAAAAAACGATTCTGAACGAAGCTTCGACTAATACAAAATTATATAATTATCAGTTTTGAAGAATTAAACTTAAATGGTGAAATATAAATTATTTTACATTATTTTATCCACTCGCCCAATTAACAATGAACAATTTTTCATAAGTAGAGACACAAAAATGCTAAATAACAAAAAAAAAAATTAATAATAATAAAATTTATTAGTTATTACTTTTAAAGTTTTACCCCAAGGGTGGGTTGTAATTCTTCAGATATACCTCCTGATTTCAGAATTAAAAGATGGGACTACAGGGATAACCGAAGATCACCTGTTCAATGTTTTCAAGAATTCCAATGCTATGAGGAGTTTGTTTCCGGAACAGAATTCGCAAGCGGCACAGACGATGATTACATTGTTGAATAAATTTTTGTCAACAGACAATGTTCCCGGACAAAATGGTAAACGGAAATTTTGAAATCGAAATTTATTTATTTTTTAATTAATATTTAGACACGTGTTCAAAAAAAAAAAAAAAATGAACGCGGAAAATTTTTTTGAATTTATAAATGAATTGCTTACTTGCAGTCTGTATATAAATTAGAAGTAAATAAAATGTACAGGGTATTTTTTCTTTATAATACGTAAAATTTATAAACATATTATGTAACTAAACACATAAAAAAAAAAAGCCGGACATACTTCGCACGACCGGTGGGATTCTCTTGACGGGTGTATTGAAATTTAAAGAAACGATAAATCATTTCTTCAATAAAACGATTCTGAACGAGGGAAATTAATAATATAAAAAATAAATGAGAAAAAAAAAATGTTAGAAATATGTCCAAAAATTTTTTTTTCACATTTTCAAAATTTTCTTGCGCCAAAATTTTTCTTAAATGATTTTCTATTTATGTTTAAATTTTTATATAGTTCGGATCAAAATGTAATGGTTTCCGCGTCGTTTTTGTCAAATTTTGCGTAGTTTTTTCCAAAAAAAAAAAAAAAATTGAAGAATTGAGAAATTCAAAAAATGATCTCTCCGAAGTACAATCTAGAGGCGAATCCGGTTTCAAAAAGTTACTGATCGAAACTTTTGGACAAGTATTTCCGTATACGAAAAATTGTACACAGAAAAAAATAAAAAATAAACATTGTAAAAACACTAGCCTCGTTCAGAATCTAAAATCAAATCTTATTCGTAAAAATCAATTTCCTTATTTCTTTTTTTTTTTGGAAAGCAGGTGTTCCGCAGCAAACGAACGAAAGCGGCGGCTTACTGTCGCGTAGTTTTTCCACGTTGTCAAGATCCTTTGGTAATGCAGCAACCTCGTATGCGGTCTCAGCAGTTGCAACAAAAGCGGGAAAAATTTTGACTGAAAAAGCAGCGTTTAAGGCAATATATTTTTTTTTGCCACTCGGTGAGTACCAAAAATAATATGCATATTATTATATTTATTTTAATAAAATAATTAAAGAAATCATACAAATCCCCCGTCAAGTCATCCTTTATTTTACTCGGCGGCAATTCGATGTATTATTTTTGAATGTGGCGTTTTTTTTTTTTTTTTTGGTGATTAATCCTCCCTCGCAGTAGAAATGACGATTTTATGACATAAATAAAAAAAAATAAATAAAATAAGCAAATAAAAATTTCAAAAAATTTTTCGGTAAGTTTCAAAATAGTCATTTTATTTAAGAGTTTTTGAAAATTATTTGGAAAAAAAAAAAACGAAATTGATTGAAAATCGAACGAGTTAGAACAGATTAAGTTTTTCATTTCGGTAATGAGAATAATAATTTTTAGCAAAAACGTATCGCATTTATAAAAAATAAATCTCATATGTAATGTGGGATTTTTTTTTTTTTTTTTTTTTTTTTTGAGAATTCGCATTACAATTGAGATTTATTTTCATAAATGTCATTTCGTTTTTGTGTTTTTGCTAAAAGTTATAAATCTCATTACCGAAATGAAAAACTTACTATCTAACAGTTGGTCGATTTTCAATCAATTTTGATTTCGATTTGACGTTTGGATGGTGCTAAATTATTAAATATGATTCGTGTTAAAATTAACGAAAATTATAACTCGGTATATTTTATAGAATAAGTTGTTACGTTTTCTTTCTAGGAATTCCAAAATACGTTTTGAAATTTGTATGTATACTAACGTATCTCATGCTCGTAAGTATATTGATTTAAACGAATAAAACGCAAAAGTTATTAAAAAAGAAATATATATTTCTTTTATAGGTAGCACACCAAGAAGACGTGATGCCCAAAATCGGTAAAAAAAAAAATACTGTTTTTTTTTTTTTTTTTTTTTTTTTTTGCAGACTGTGTATAACAATTTTGCTTTCATACAAATAGCGAACAAAATCGATCCGAATTCAATATTTTTTCAAAATTTTCGACATATCTGTAGAGCTACTAAGATCAGCCCTCATTAAATTTTTTGGAAATAATTTCTAACTATAACGAGTATTTCTGTTGATTTTTTTTTTTTTTTTTGTAGTCCCGTTAAGAGCTACGTTTCATCTAATATAAAAATCGTTTATGCCTACTTGAGTTTTGGCATTTTATAAAATACCTTTCATAGTCATCACATGAATTTTGTATTTTTCCTACTCAGTTTTGGAATTCTATAGAATGCTACATTTTGGCAGTTACATATTAATATTATGTACTTTTACCAAAAATTTTATGTGTGTTTTGACTTGGATTGTAAGCAGTAAAAAAAATACTTCGCACGTTGGGTATTCTTCGCACCTCTGGTGTGAAGCTCTTAGTGGGTGTAATAAATTTTAAAAAAACGATAAATTAAGGGTTCTCAAACTTTTGAGATTCATGCCCCCTTTTATACTATTATATATGAGATCACGTCCCCCTCCCTACTACTATAAGATTGAATTGTAACATTATTTATTAGAAAAAAAAGTATAGATGAGAAAGCCGGAATTACTTCGTACTATAGATATTTTACGCTCTTCTGATCAGATACTCTAGGTGGGTGTGTTGAAAATTATGAATTTTATATTGTTCATTACATTATTAACTTCGTTCGTTCAGAATTCTTTAAAATTATACACACGATTCAAGAGTATCTGACCCGAAGAGCGAAAAATATCCGTGGTGCGACTTATGTCCCGCTTTCTTGTCTGTACTTTACTTTACTTTTTTTAATGTTACATTTTTCTCAACAAAAGTAAGATAATAATTTGTCGAAGTTGAGTACACCTATTATTTATTTGTTAAATGTGAAAAATGAGGAAGGTGGATGGATGTATTCAATTTTCGTTTAATACAAATATCTTACTTATTTGAGCAGTTAAGATAGAAAAAAAAATATATATAATAACAAAATGGTTTTTAATATTAATTATTATAGAATAAGAAAATTTCGATTGAAAACTGATTTGACCCAACTGAAAATAAAGTGATACCTATTTTAAACGTTGTTGAAAATGAAAAAAAAAAATATATACTGTTTTAAATAATTTAAAATTAGGTATTTTTTGAACATAATATAGATTTAAGCCTATTAATATAATATCAAATTATAGTAATTCGCGCTTTCACTTGATTTTGATTTTTTAGATTCAGCCGCCGTTGCCAAAATAAATTCGACGACGGGATTAGAAATCGGCTCGTTGATTGATAAGCTGAATAATAAAGAGCTCATGCAGAAGATATTTCCGTTGCACGATCACTCGAACTATGCAGTTAAGATATTAAAATTCTTAGCCGGCAGTGAGGTGGTCATGATAGGGGAAATCGTCAGGAGACTGAAGCAATTTAAAAATGGTAACAAAATCGTTATTTGAATATTGTTTAACCGATTGTTAATGGCTGCGGAGCAATTAGGATAAAAAAGCCGGACATACTTCGCACTACGGGCGGGATTCTGTTGACGGGGTTGTATTGAATTTTAAAGAAACGATAAATGATTTCTTCAATAAAACGATTCTGAACGAAGGAAAATAATAATATAAAAAATAAATAAGAAAAAAAAATGTTAGAAAAATGTCCAAAATTTTTTTTTCACATTTTCAAAATTTTTTTGCGCCGAAATCTTTCTTATATTATTTTCTATATCTATATTTAAATTTTCATATAGTTCGGATCAAAAAATAATGGTTTCCGAGTCGTTTTTGTCAAATTTTGTGTAGTTTTTTCCAAAAAAAAAAAATTGAAGATTTGAGAAATTCAAAAAATGACCTCTCTAAAGTATCATCTAGAAGCAAATCCGGTTTCAAAAAGTTACTGATTGAATCTTTTGGACAAGTATTTCCATACGAAAAGTTGTACACAGAAAAAAAAAATATAATTAAATAAACATCATTGTAAAAACACTAGCTTCTTCACTTCGTTCAAAATCTAAAACTAGCCGAGTAAAAAATAATTTTTTTTTTATCATAACAAACTTTATAATTGTTAAGTTATGAATAAACTTTATTGAATAAACTGAAACTCTCAGAATCGCCTTTTTGAAAAAATTAATGATGTTTATTTTTTTTATTTTTTATTTTTTCTCTTTCTGTGAACACTTTTTCGTATAGATATACTTATCCAAAAGTTTCGATCAGTATCTCTATAGAACGGGAATCACACCGCGATGGTACTTTAAAGAGGTCATTTTTCCAATTTCTCAATACTTTTTCCAAAAACGGAGAAAAACTGTCGAAAAATTGACGAAAAACGGCAAAATACGCAATTACCGAAATTTCCGTAAAACTGAAAATTAATTTCTGACATAACTTCTAAAAAAATACAGCTAGAGACTTGAAATTTTCACCCACCACTAAAAATAGCTACGAAAACATGTCATAAAAATTTCGAAAAAATTTGATCAATTTTGAGTTGAGTACGGCATTTTGAAAATTTCGGAAATATCTCATTTTTTGTTAGTTTTTATGTAATAAAATTTTTGATTTTTTGATATTAAGACTTGAAAATTTAATATGATATCACTGACATATACGTCTACTTGACCTGAAAAAATCTCAAAAATCTTTAGTCAACATTTTTTTTTTGTACCCGTTTGATGTTAGAATTTCGACGGATTTCGTTAGTTTTTCCTAAAATTACGCACTTTAACGTACATATAAGAAAATTGGTTTGACCGAATGTTTTGAAATTTGGTGACTAGATAGAAAATTTCATTGCGAATATTTTGGTGCAATAAAATTTCTTACGCACGAATAATTAATTATTTTATAAGGGTTTGATTGAGAAAAAATTGGAGAAAATACAGACAGATATTGCGAAATATCTATGTATTATAAGCATTTAATTACTGAAGGTTGATAATGTAAAAATACGCAACTTATGTATTTTTCGACGCTGAATACGATGGTGTGAATTAAAATCCACATGCAACAATAGTAAGTTTTCTATCTATTTTATTCTACTTTGAAAATTCAATATTTTCGGTTATTAACTATTATACCTACTACATATCTACTAATTCACTTACACGGTCAAGTTATGTGCTGCGGCCTGGTGGTAAAGAACCCGGCCTAGCACGCCGACAGTACCAGGTTCGATTCCAGCCCAGCTCTCCGAATTTCGGCACTTTTTTTTTTTTTTTTCTTATATTATTAACTTCCTCCGTTCAGAATCGTTTTACTGAAGAAATGATTTATCGTTTCTTTGAAATTTAATACGCCCGTCAAGAGAATACCACCCGTCGTGCGAAGTATGTCCGGCTTTTTTTAATCTAAATTTTATGAAAATTTAAACATAGATACAGATTATAATATGAGAAATATTTTGTCGCAAGAAAATTTTGGAAATATGAAAAAAAAAAAATTTGGAAATTTTTTCTAAAATTGTTTTTCTTTTCTTGAATAACAGTGAAATATAAAACGAAAAGTTGTACACAGATAAATAAAATGAAAAAATAATAAACATCATTGTAAAAACACTAGCTTCTTCATTTCGTTCAGAATCTAAAATAAATAAAAAAATAATTTAATTTACTTTACTTTACATTTTTTTTCTGTTGAAATAATTTTTATTTCATTTAATTATAAAGACAAAGTTTTTTTTTTTTTTTTTTAATAGTACATTTTAATAATTTTGTTATTTCTTTTCGAGTTAACAAATAATTATTTTATTTGTTTTCATTGACAACTCCTTTTGAAGTATACCTTTTACGCGACTACGGAATATAATATTATGCTCTCTGTTAATAAAAATACAAACGATTTTATTTTTGATTTCGCGTGCAACGCGTTGAATGACTTTTTTTCATTCGGCCGAACCGAATTTCGGTGTTCTCTACTACAGAAAATAATATCGAATGTGCCGTGACCGCGTTTTTAAGTACATATTTAAAGGAATCAAATTCGGTCATCAGCCGTCTGATTTGATTCATACGTCACAGTGAATGTTGCTTACAATCTATTGTATTTTTATGAATTTCGAATTTCAGCATGCGGTAAAGCAGAATTGACCATAAGTGACTTGCTCAAAGACAATGCGTTCTTCAACGATTTATTGAAAATGCCAGAACTAGCGACATTGCGTTCGCTAATTTATGGTGGACAACAAAACGGAGTGGCGGTCGATTCGACTTGTAGGTCGGACTCAGACGGTAAGACGATTTTTTTCAGGTTTTCAAAGTGTAAAAAGCATCTGATTCAGTGTTTCCCAGAGGCTGCATGCGATAATTCATTTATTTAACGCCAAAACGGCAATTCCAATGAACATTACAAAGTAGAATACCAATATAAAGTGGATTAAAATTTAACAACAGCGATATTAGGACAGTACGGTAATAATAATAGTGACACTATTGTAGCGTATGAATAATAACTAAAACTAAATAATGTGCAGTTAACAAAAAATAAGCTGCAGTAACATACAGGGCCGGCTCGAGCGAAAATAGTGCACTAGGCAAAACTTAATTTTACCGAATCTAAAAATAAAAAAAAAAATCGAGTTCTTATTTAAACTCAACCCCTAACCCTATTTTTTAGGTAACATACGTACACAATATTTTTATTTTTTTTATTTTAAAGAAATAACCAGTAGTGTATGGACAATCTGGTTATTTTTATATATTTTTTATTTTAATATCATATTTGTACAATTATATATAATTGATTAAATGCACATATTATTTAGATTTTAGGATTACGTATATTTGTTGACTGTCAATGAAAAAATCATATTCTCTAAACTGAATGTCAAATTAAATGCAAATTACTAAGTACCTATTTCAATTTAAAAGCCGATTTCAATAATAATTATAAAATATTAAAAGTGATGGATATCAGGATACATATATATATATAGTTAAATTACTTTCATATGATATTATATTATATTATACTTGGTAAATTAATTATATTTTCTAAAAATAAATGAGTTATGCAAGTTTAAAATACATTAGAAATTAAAATAGAATACAGGATTTATCTATTGACATAAGTTTTAATATTCGGTCATCAGTTCATTATTTGGACATTAGTTTAATAAATGTGTACGATGTGCAGATAGTATTTTATTTTTCTTAAGAAATCAACTGAACTTCTATTTTCAACGAGCTTCGGCCGTCAAGAATCGAGCACGAGTCACTATGAAATACAAATTATAAGAGAATACGATATTATACAATATGCCGCCTAAGCGATTAAAATATAACACAAAACCGTAACACAATTTACGTTGGCGCAACTTGGAAAACAATTTGAGGGGGCTAATATTATGTTTATTAGATTGATTTAGCCCCCCCCCCAAAAAAAAAGCATTAACCTTATGTAATTCTCAAAAATTCTGGGGGCTACGAATAGTTTCGAGAGGGCTTCGCCCCTTCTACATAATATATAAAAGTAGAGTAGGTACCTACTATTATCATAGGTAAGTCGGTTTTCACTGATGAATTTTTTAAAAAATTTTCCTCGCATAATACAATAGAAATAAAAAAAAAAAAAAACAAATGTATAAGTCAATTTTGAAAATGCCGCCCCCCGCTAAAATGCCACTCTAGACAGGTGTCTAGCTCGCCTATACCTTGAGCAGGCCCTGGGGTAACGTAATGAACGCAAAGTATATTTATTGGAAACCACGGCTTACGCGTAAATACGAATGATAACGGTGCAAAACCGATCGATTTTGCCGTCTAGTGATGAAAAGTACTGTGCGTTACCAATGAAGGACATGCACGTAATATATACTTTGGATAGATAAAATCCGAGTTCGCTTCGACAATTTATTGTCCCCGGAACTGATAACAACAGTGTAAATCCGAGGCACGTCTGTACTATTTTCCATCCTAGCTCTGGAAGAGTGGTCCACGCGTTGTCGTCGCGATCCTCTCGTAGGTCATCATGTCCTTCTATTTATTCCCCGTACAGGACCACGCGTACCTGAATAACCCGAAAAATAGAAAATTAACGACAACAACAATAATATAATGGATTATATCCACACGAACAAACTGTATTTTGTAATGAACAGGAAACTGCTGAGAAATAATTTGAAATTCAATTTTATTTTATTATTATTATTATTTTTTTTTTTATGAATTTTAACAGACGAATCCGTTCGGACTCCGACTGTGTCCAGCTCAATCTTTAACACCACTGTCACCGATGGACTGAAGAAGATGGCAGAAGCCATACAAGATAGTATGAAAAATAAAAAAGGTATATTATATTATGTACAATAATAACCTGTTAATAATTCACCGGTATCACGGGCATCGGGTATACGAAAAAAAGCCGGACATACTTCGCACGACGGGTGGAATTCTCTTGACGGGTGTATTGAATTTATTGAAGAGACGATAAATCATTTCTGCAATAAAACTATTCTGAACGAGGGAAGTTAATGACATGAAAAATAAATGAGAAAAAAAAATATTAGAAAAATGTCCAAAATTATTTTTTCACATTTTCAAAATTTTCTAGCGTCAAAATCTTTCTTATATGATTTTCTATCTATGTTTAAATTTTTCAAAAAAAAAAAAAAAATTGAAGAATTGAGAAATTTAAAAAATGACATCTCTAAAGTACAATCTAGAGGCAAATCCGGTTTCAAAAAGTTACTGATCGAAACTTTTGGACAAGTATTTCCATACGAAAAGTTGTACACAGAAAAAATAAATAAATAAACATCATTGTAAAAACACTAGCTTCTTCACTCCGTTCAGAATCTAAAATTCATTGAAGTCGGGTACATGCGCACAAATAATGAGAGCAAACATTTGAAGATTTAAAGTAAACAAAAATATGGAAGTTTTAGTTTAAAATTACATCGAATTATAACAGTGGTTTTTGTACCATGGGTATACTTCGCTCTTGGGGTGGGATTGTAAAATTTTAAAGAAACAATAAACAATTTCTCCGACAAAATTATTAATATTAAATGGGAAACAAACTGTGTTTGCGCCGTTCCCCTCTTTGGAAGCTAGGAATTTGAAATTTTTGAAGAATCTTTTTTTTTTTTTTTTTGGTCTAATGCGAAAATAGGTACCTATCAGTCAACAACCTCTCGCCCCCCCATAAAAAAAAAAAAAAAAAACAAACAAACACAAAATACATCCTAATATAATATCTAATATATTATCTCAATTACCAGAGTTCTGCATTACAATAATATATACGTACTAAAATTTTTTTTCAATTTTAATATTAAATTTTGCCTCTATAAAATTGTGTTTCAGACCCAGTTTTGACGGACGAGGAAAGACAACTAATGTATTTAGAAGAAATGGACGAAACCACTGCAATAAGAACGTGCGAAATCGCCGCTGCCTACGCCGCCGCCGCTGCGGCCGATGAGAAAATATTATCGGATTAATTAACTAATCTTATTGGTCAATTTGAATACCGCGCAAATATATATATATATATATATATTTTTTATTTTTCAATCACGCGTTTTTTTTTTTTTTATCCATGTTTATATTATTATATTTAATCTTATGTTGCTTATTAATAGAAAGGGCCCGGAACTTGATGATCTAAAAATATGTAAAAATTGCACTAAAAAAAAAAATGCATAAAATAACATGTTAAAAAGTTAAAAAGTGTTATTAAAAAATATATTTTATATTTTGCACTCAAAAAATTTCTTCTTTTGTCGAAATTTTCGTACTGCTACTGTAAAAATGACACACATTGCTTAAACATTTATTTATTTTATATTTTATACACTCGTAAAAAAGAAAACTATATATTTTATTTCAGTTAAATAATATATGTGTGTGCAAATAAATGTACAAAAAGTAGAAAAATGAAAAAAATGCATCTGATAATAATAATAATAAAATGTCTGTGAATCGAAAAATTCCCAAAAAAAAAAAAAAAATGCAAATTAAAAAAGTTGATTCTCAGTGTCACACGAATAAAGTTTCTGTAGAGACGAGTAACTGTTATAAGATAGGGTGACCATACGTCCGGTTTTTTACAGGATTGTCCTTTATTTCGGCTCTGCGTGTCCTGTTGTTCTGACAAACTTCTCTCAGGACGCTTTTTGTCCCGTAATTTCAAGTCTGTCCCATATTATTAATCTCGTTTTTTGACTTACTGTTGATTTAAAATTTTTAAATTACATGATTATTTTGATGGACCAATGCGATTAGTATAAAATTTCATGTGTACTCAACAGCACTTGGGAGGAGGGAGAACATCAACCGATGATGGATTATTGCTGAAACTGGCAATTAATAGAAAAACGTAATAATTTTTTTTTTTTAAATTTGTACCTCAACAAAATTAAAATCGATTCGAAATTTCCGTCCGCAACTAAAGCGTTATTAAATAATAAAAAGCCGGACATACTTCGCACGACGGGTGTACTTCGCACGACGGGTGGTATTCTCTTGACGGGCGTATTAAATTTTAAAGAAACGATAAATCATTTCTTCAGTAAAACGATTCTGAACAAAGGAA
>JAIPRM010009305.1:0-14930 GCA_025469315.1 Stegophylla sp. TES_Ste_2020
ACGATACCTATAAGTTGTAATTATACAATACATAATGGCAACAGATTACACAATTAGTACAATTCGTAAATCGTATATGACTTATCAACAATTATTCGTATTTCATTGTCTGTTACCATAATAATGATTTTATTTTTAACACAAAATACTGTTTTATAAAAATTATTTGAAGAAGCGGCCCACCGGGAAAATTCCCGAATTCCCGGCGGTCCAATCCGCCACTGTATGTTTCATTTAGTTTCTCCTAATGGCATCAATCTTATTCAATTCATGAAAATCTGGAGGGACATTCATTGGTTTTTCTTTTTTCTTCTAGGGATAGGATAAGTCCCCACCTAGTCTCATCTATATGTACAAGGCTCAAATATTAGGAAAATTAAATATTTTTTTTTTTTTTTTTTAAACATACCGGCCTAAATTTCAAGTTCTTTTCAAACTATGACCTATAACCTGAAATCGATTTCATGAAGATTTAGTTTGAGTGCTTGTACACTGTTGACAGTATTTCCTTATTTCTATAAAAACTGTTCAAAATATGTACAGAAAAATTACTTTTTTAACGTATCATTTCATCAAAATGTTCTACTAGAAAAATATTCTTGATGTAATCTTATCCTATGATGTTTTCGATAAAAAATAATATTTAAAAAAAAAAATAAAGAAAAATAAAGAAATTAACATCATTGTAAAAGTTCTATATCCTTTTATACTATTTAAAATCTGAAATACTAAATTAATTAAAGTCCCCTGTCTCTTATTTCACTACTAGTATAAAATCATTTAAAGTATTGTACATTTTCCAGATTTTTCTTATATTTCGGAATACTTCCCTGTAGATATCCATCGACGCAACCACCCCGCCGCTGACACGTGCTGCATATTCTCGGTCACGTTAACCCCAAAACATAAACCATTCGTCGATTAGACAAACAAAATATGTTTTGATTTACACGCGTGGTTTTCAAAATATTTATAGAATTCCAAGTTTAAAATATAACACTTGACATTTTTCAAAATATCGGTAATACATAATAAGTTAGATTCCCGGCGTTTGTGATCACGTTAATTAACCAGTCGTTAGTTTATTGGATTTTTTTGAAATTTCAATGATATTCGGCACATGATCTACTAAATTATATGTATAAAATAAAATGATCATACCTGTTGTACCAGTAAAATATGCCATAACGATGTAGTTGTCGATTCGACGAATGGTTAGCGATAAAGGTATAAAGTAAGTTTAGTAGTCTATAGTCAAAACAGTGTTTCCCAACCTTTTCCCCCTCCGCATGCCTTTTATATTTCATATCCATCCATCATCGTTTTAGGAACCTGAACATATTTTTCAGCATAGTTATTTTTCGCTTCGTGGGATAATCTTGGTGGGTGTGTAGGATTTTTGGATTTTATAGAATAGATAAATAATTTCTTCTGTAAAATTATTTTGAGTGGAGTTCTAGTTAATAATTATACTCAACAATAATAATTGTTGCTCTTATATTAATATGTTTAACGATTACCTCATATTTAAATTCTATCCTTAATTCGTCTATGATTAGATATTTTTGATATTTTGAAAATTTACATAGTATAACAGTTTATGTCATGTCCATATAATTTTTTGTGAAAATGACGACTACAGAATATAGTAAAAAATAATAATTATAAATGACTTAAAACAAAAAAATGAGTGTTATTTTAATGGGTATTATAAAATACTGAATAACACATAATTGAAGTAAAATAATTATTTTATAATTTTATAAATTGTATAAATGATATAAACCTACCCTAATAATTATATAAATACACGTTGAAAAAGTTTTAACGCTCATATTAAATGAGATAAAGAAAATACAATTAGGTAGACAATTTTAATTTTTATTCCTCAACTGTCCAAAACAATGAAATACAGGTTTATATTTAATAGGTATACAGTTTTTAATGCGAAAGCCAGACTTAATTAATTTACTGGAATAGTTTGGCCATTATTTGAAAGTAAAAAATGTTTCATGAAAACTTTTCAGATAATTTTGATTAGTAATGATTTCTATAAGTATTCAGATAAATTACTTGTTATAAACAAGGACGCCATTATTTCAAAACTTTTTATAGAATGATAAGTTGGGAAATATGTAATCTTACAGTTAATAAAAAATAATATTATTTCTATTAGCAAAATTGACAAAAAAAAGGTATTTAAGTTGGTGTAAAATAAAAACCATGAGATGCATATTATATGCAACAAATTATGACCTAAGCTAAGAATTAGTCATGGCTGAAAGAAGTGCAATATATTTTAGTTTACCAGAGAAACCGTTAAGAATAAAAACCATTTAAATAGTAAGTATGAAATAATAATAAACGAAAATAATGAAATTTAAAAATAAAATAATTAGAAAACTATTGATGCACGAGGGTTTTATTTCACACCATCGTATTTAGTGTCGAAAAATACATAGAATGGTGATAAAACATTATCAACCTTTTTGAGTGATCATAAACTAAAAATATTTCATAATATTTATCCGTACTTTCTCCGATTTTTTTTCAATCAAACCTTTATAAAATGTTTAATTATTCATCCGTAAGAAATTTTATTGCATAAAAATATTCACAATAAAATTCTTCATCGACTTCACCTTGGTGCCAAGTTTCAAAATGTTCGATTGAACACTTTAACGATATAAATTTCGAATTTCGTTAAAATTCTAACTTTAAATGGTAATAGAGAAAAAAGTTGACTCACGATTATTGAGATTTTTTTAAATTAATTAGACACATATTATAATATTATACGAGTGAGATCGTATTCAATTTTCAAATCTTATTATCAATAATTAAACGTTTTATTTCATAAAAAATGATTAAAAACGAAAAATTTCTAAAATTTTCAAAAACATTTGATCCATTTTGAGCTATGTACTGCAGTAATATATTTGAAAATTTTGTGAAATGTTCTCGTGACCATTTTTAATAGTTGTTAAAAATTTTAAGTTTCTAGCTACATTATTTTTGAAGTTATGTTTAAATACAATTTTAAATTTTATGAAATTTCCGGTAAAAGCACATTTTGCCGTTTTTTGTTAATTTTTCGACAGATTTCCTCGTTTTTGAAAAAATATTATTTAGAAATTTAAAAAATGTTTTTTTTAAGTCCTATCAGTGTGTGATTTCGGATCTATAGAGTTACTGAACAAAAAATTTTGGACAAGTATTTCTATACAAAAAAGTGTTCACAAATAGAGAAAACAAAATAAACATCATTGTGAAATCATAAGCTTTTTCGTTTTACTCAGAATATAAAATAAAAAAAGGCCGGACATACTTTGCACCATGAATATAGTTCATTTTATGGGTAGGATATTCTTGGTGGATGTATTAAATTTTAAAGAAACGAAAACCATTTTTACAATAAAATGATTTTGAGCTGAGATTCATTTGTTATTCAATAACTAGATAAAAATTATTACTACGTTACTATGGTTATCATGGTTGCTATGGTAGTGTAGAGGAAGGGATGAGGGGGAAAGGACAAAATGGGTATGACGTGGAAGGGTTGAGTATGAGAGGGTATGATTGTGGTGGTTGTGGATGAGTAGAGGAGTAAGGGGTAGGAGTTATGAGTAGAGATAAAAGGGTAGGGTAGAGCATTATAAAAATGACAAGTGCATATCCTTTGAAATAATGCGACTTTCGAAAAATGTTAAGTATAAAGTACCACTATCTAGAGCTGAATTTTGATTTTTAAAGTGGCTGATCGTGGCTTTTGAATAAAAATTTCTATACGCAAGTGTTTACGGAATGGGGGGGGGGGAATAAACATCATTGTAATTCGCGTTGCTCAGAATCTAAAATGAACAATTATTTTCTGATTCCGGCCTTGGATAAAACGACGATGGCCGCAGTTAAGGACGCATTTTCATTTGAAAGAATGATTTTTTTTTTTTCCAGGTGCAAATCAGTTGCATTGGGCGTTGGAGTTTTTGAGGTGTACGGAAATGGACTATAGCTATCCGGAGAGCATCGGGAAGATCGTTAACGCGCTGGAGGATCAGCTGATAACGCTGTACGCGAGAGTGGGCATAAAAATACAGGAAGAGAAAAAAATACTGAACGAAAAACTGGAACAAGAACAACAAGATAAGGAGAAAAAATCAAAAAGTTAGTGTTCCGGGAAATTCGAAATGCGCGCGCTGCCCCGGGTGCCAAGAGAAAAACGTCGAAATTGTCGGTTGCTGCTTATTTTTTTTGTTTTTGTGTGTGGTTGTTCTCAGGTTCAAAAGATGCGGCTTCCGCGGACGGTTGCACGTCGTACAACGAAGAAGACATTATGATCAAATTGGGCAAACTGAAAAAATTGCCGGTAGACCAGACCACTGGCGACGTGAAATATTTGAAAGAATTGAATTCGCTGGGCAGGAAAAGGGCGAAAAACCACGACTCGTCGTGCGCTAAAGACAAAAAGACGTCAAAGAGTAAGTGAAACGATTTCGGTTTTTTGGTTATCGATGTTTATTGACTAATCGTTGAAACGCGTGCAGCGAAAATGATCACGGCCTTGCAAAAAATTCAAAAAAAAACATCAGAAGTGGCGACGAAAACGGGAATTGAAGAGTACGTAGTTTTACCGATAATATTATTACGACACAAACGATATATTATAACGATTAATTATTATTGTTCATTTTTCAGATTGATAAAAGAACTAAAGGTGTGAAATCCGAAACCGGCGAAATCAAACACACACGTCAGATGAAATTAAATCGTAAAAAACGAATTTTAATTGACGACGATCCGCTTGCGGTTTCGTCCGACGGCGGATAGTTTCGGAAACTGACAAAATCTAATGTATTTTCAACGGAGACTATTTAAACTCGGCTAACATTAAAATCTCTAAATCCAATACCCGTCGACGGAGGTTTTTTCGCTCGATTTTATCCGGCAAGCCGTTCGGAATATGTTTTCGCTCCATTTGAGTGCACGAGTATATTGTAGTAATGCAGTTAACTCGCTATACTGCAGTCGTACAGTTATTGTACTATGTCGAACAATACAAATAAATAAGAGTTAACAAAGAGAGATCGACAAATAAATCATCAACCCATCGGTAAACGAGTAAATCCAGAGCTACGCATAGAACGAATAAAGATGTATATAAGAGATATAAGAGAGAGAGAGAGAGAGAGAGAGAGAAATTAGCAATAAATAGTTGTCTGCTCGACAACTTTTATATATATTTATGCGGTACATTAATGAAACAGTACACCGTCTAGACTAGGAAATCATTTCTACTCGGCATTTTTATTATTATTATTATTACCATTTATTATTCTTTTGTTAACGAAACGAAAGGCTGCATTTTAACCCAACAGCTGGTGTTTTTCTTTTTCTTCACGACAAAGTAATAAATCTATTTGAAACGTTGAATTGACGTTCTCCTATTGATTTTAAAACAATGCGTTTTTTTCTGCATAATCTAGTTCATTATGTTATTTATGAGTTCTAAGAACACTGCTTTAATACACAATTAAGCGCAATAATTAATTTACCAAATAAATTATGAGAATATTAAAATTTAGAGTTTTCAAAAATATTCGGAACTTTTATGATATTTATAATCAAAATTATGATTTCATACGTTTTTTCTACATTATATCCGTATAATTTAGCATGAAGTAAATACCTAGAATTCAAAATTAACTTGCTAATATTAGTATTTAAAATTTCAATGAATATTCTTGATATCATCGTTGATGTATGTACAGTGATTGCTGAAACATGAACTATACCTATAGGTCACCCGAATCGTCTCCAGAAGAAATACAACAACGATATGAATAACGGTTTTCCGTCGGGACAAATAATTATTATTATTAACATAGGTAAATAATCGAATGAGATTAGGTCGAGTAGGTTAGAGGGATAGTCCATGCGGAATTGAAAATACAGAATAATATTATGAAAAAGTAACTAATCTTGAGTGGAAAATTTAATGTAAAACTATTTTTCACTCTGTCGAGAATCAGGAACAAATTACTTTAAATGAAGTTGAAGCCATCAAGGCAGAACCGTAGCCAGACCAAATTTTCAGGTAGGGCAAACAAATTTTAGGGGGGGGGCGATATATATAAAAACAATATTAATAACAATTTTTAATGCATTTACATTGACACCATATTAAATTAACACAACTGTAATTTTCCATCAAATATCCATGTATAATAGAATATTTTGGAAATTTACAATAATACATTTATTTTAAAAATACGAAACAAATAGTACCTACTAAATATTAAAAATAAAACTTAAATTACAGTTAACTTAGATAATTAAATGATGAACATAGAGGGTCGGAGGTTTCAAAAAGACTGAGAACCACTTAAAACAGACATACCTATTTAAAAGCCTTTTTAATATTCCTAGAGGGGGCAAAAATTAGGTTTAAAGGGGGCATCACCTAGTTACGAGTCTGCATCGAGGATGTGTGGATTCCAAAAATATCTTAGCCGTAGTAGAACCGTTTTCAATGTAATTTATGACTTCTATAAATAAGAAACAAAACGAGGGACTATCAGACGACTGTACGTTCGTTATCAATTTGCAGCACACCGAAGAAAAATTGGTATTTATTATACTAGTGTAATAATATAAAGTCCTGCCCAGTCACGTTATTTTTTTGAGATACTGCCGTGTTCGTAAGTTTCAAATCGTTACGAATATAGTTAATTTTTAATGTTATCGCTTTCAGTCGTTAGTCGATCGGAGTAAATAGGGTGAATATGTACATTTTTCATCACGCGCCATTTATCGTACATTTGCATAATGTTTAAGGTTAATGTCTGTTTTTCAGAATTTATCTGTACAATTGATTGACCAGGAAAGAAAATAAAGACATGTTTTTTTTTTTATTTCTTTTACGAAAATCCCGAAGTCACAAAAGTATTATAAGATATATTTTTTGAATACAGATATTAATATGTACGTAATGTTCGCATTATTTCCGACCGTCGAAGAAGTTACCAGAGGTTGTTTATGCAGAAACGTATCTATTGTGCGAGATTTGGTTATCCAGACAAAGACCGTTGATATACTTTTCGATTTTTTGGAAAATCAGAATTTGGATACGATCGTTTATTCGCCTAAAAATGCATGTGCGTATACGTGTGTGTATAACCTTACCTAACCTCCGGGGGGTTATCAATAATTTTCGAGGGGTAGGGGCTGTATAGCGTAAATGAATAATTATTTTTCGTGGATATACATTTTTTCTCCGAGGGGGCAGACCCTTCTAGTGATCCTCCCAGAAATAAACACTGTGCGTTTACGAAATGCTTGCCATCGAAATGTCTTAATTGATTGTTTTTATAGAAGTAGACTATTGCGAGAGTGCGTTATTGTTCAACAAATTTATGTTGTTGAAAATAGAAGGCTACAAGTACGTGGTTTGAGTTGAACGGTAAAAACTGATATGCATTTCACCGATGATTTAACAACAGTATAGAATATTTTAAAGTAAATGTGAATAGCGTCTCCAATTATTTTAAAGTGCATTTAGGTTGTCGGATTATTAGTCCATGTTTTTTGATCCGGCTAAGACTCTAATACCTACTTTTGTTCAGGGTATGTAATTTAACCCTTCTTTGGCGATGCCACTCAAACCTAACAACCAATCTATTGACCTAATTATTACCCTTAAAGTAACTACTGCTTGACCCAATATCCACGAGATCACGTAACCAAGATAAATTTTGCCATCAGTTTATCGATAAATTAATATATATGCATATAATAAATATATATAGACTCAAATAGCGAGGGGGGTTGAGGGACTTAGCCTCCCTAAGACTGTATATAGCCCCCGAAAATCTAATAAATACACTGCTTTGTTTGCTTGCACTGACTTTGTTATGACAAGAGTATACAGTTAGACCTGAACTCTAACACCCCCTTCTCGTCCCAAATATCAAACACTATTTGCGCCTATGTATATATATATATATTTAATGATTTATCGTTTTTTAAAATTCAACACATCTACCAAGAGTATTTAAGTATTTAAATAATTCGAGGAGCGAAGAATACTCCTGGAACGAAATATATTTAGCTTTTTAAAAGCGATTTCTTTAATGCACTTCTCACTTGAAAGACTATTCATTAGGAAACTGTAGTGTCGTAGTGGCCTGTTATGGTTTTGGGATGGGGACTTAAGCTAGAAGCGAAGTAATGCA
The DNA here is from genome assembly GCA_025469315.1 of Stegophylla sp. TES_Ste_2020. NCBI lineage: Eukaryota > Metazoa > Arthropoda > Insecta > Hemiptera > Aphididae > Stegophylla > Stegophylla sp. TES_Ste_2020. Next base: position 8,232 of record JAIPRM010009305.1, read on the forward strand.
TACCGTATTCATTGATTAAAGGGGATGTCTTCCCTCTGCTTCTTTTCGTCAGCATTTTCCATCCCTCAACTTATTTTGAGTAAAATTATCTATCCCTCTTGGATTTTTAAAAATTAATCGATTTTTGTTATAAACACAGTGACGTTACAAATTTTTTTTAAAAAATATCTTTTGAATCATACCCAGATTGTATTTTAGAGAGGACGTTTTTCCAATTTCTCAATACTTTTTCCAAAAACGGGGAAAATGTGTCAAAAATTAACAAAAAACGGTAAAATATGTAATTACTGGAATTTCTGTAAAATATAAAATTGATTTTTGACATAATTTTTAAAATAATGCAGCTAGGATCTTGAAACTTTGACCAACTACTAAAAATAGTCATGAAAACATTTCATAAAAATTTTAAAAAAAATTCGATCAATTTTGAGTTAAGTACAGTGTTTTGAAAATTTCAGAAATTCCTTATTTTTTGCTAGTTTTTATGTAATAAAATATTTGATTTTCAATATTAAGACTTGAAAATTTAATATGATTTCACTCACATATACGTATATATCTAATTGACCTGAAAAAATCTCGAAAATCGTTAGTCAACTTTTTTCTCTATACCCGTTTGAAGTTATAATTTCGACTAAATTTGTTAGTTTTTTACCTAAATTACACACTTTAATGTACATAAAAGAAAATTGGCTCGACCGATTTTTTTGAAATTTGGTGCCTAGATAGAGAATTTCATTGCAAATATTTTGGTGTAATAAAATTTTGAGCGAACAAAAATTGTAATATTTCTAATTAGCACCCAAAAGGTTGGTAAGTAATATTTTTCGGCCATCTTATGTATTTTTCGACGCTAAATACGATGATGTGAATTACAATCCACGTGCATCAATAGTTTTCTAATTATTTTATTCTATTTGAAAATTCAATATTTTCGGTTATTATACTAAATATCTAGTATTTCAATCCAACGTTCAACGATGTTAGTGTGGCGCAATGGGACAAAAATACCCTTTCATGTGACGATATCGGGTTCGAGCCAAACCTGGCAATCTGAGTACTTTGCATTTTTTTTTTTTAACCATGTGCCGCGATAAACATTAGTAAAAAATATGTTACAAGTGCATACATTTTGATTTACGATAATTAGAGCCGCTTTATTTTATTTTATTTTTTATTATGATGCTTATAATTGATTATAAATTGAAATTATTTATGGAGTTTTCATTAGGTATGTAAATATATGAAAATCAATTTTAATTTTTTAATGTTTGTATGTTTTTTTTTAATGTTTTCAACATTTTTAAATGTTGTACGTAACAAAATATTTTATAGTTCAATATTTGAGTTTAATTCTTCAAAACTGATAATTATTATTATATTGTATTAGTTGAAGCTTCGTTCAGAATCGCTTTATTGAAGAAATGATTTATTATTTCTTTAAAATTCAATACACCTGTCAAGAGTATCCCATCCGACGTGTGAAGATCACACTTTTTTTTGTATATATATACGTTATTATGTAAAAATAAAAAATCGATTAAATCAAACGTGTGATATTATTATTGTAATATCAAATATGTATCACATTTAAAAGAAAAAAATGAAATTGAAAGGCATGAAGTGATATGAGTATTAACTAATTTGTCAGAGCAATATTTTCATTTACTGTTCCTACAGTTTTTATAAATGCATTGCAATTTTTGTTACTCATTACACCTTCACTTTCTTTCACCGGACACGTATTTTATGTTTTTGTTGTACTTTTTGCTATACTTACTTAACTTCAATTAATTGTTGTACAAAATTAGTGAATTGCCTTTTTGAGCAATAATTAATTTTATTATTTCGGATATAATTCATTGGGAGAACAAATACAAAGACAGAAAAACATTACGAAATGATTATGCTCGTCAAAATTTAAGTAGTCAGAGTATGTCATCATTGGGAATATTGTATTTAGATAAAATGAAGATGAAATTACTTATTACAAATAGATTAGACGCAATGTGATAAAACCTAAACACTGGCGAAGTATATATGTATAGTGTATACACATTACAGGGCAGGAAATAAAACTGGCGGTATTAACGTGTACCAATTACAGGCAAGAAAATAAAACTAGCTGAGTTTACATTGGACCTTTATTTATTACCTTTTTGTCTAAACGGTGTTCTGGTGGAGTTTACAATCGTCTACACATTATTTCGATACAATAAAACAAAATAATTTAAAAACATCTTAAAGTAAATACAGACATATTAGAACGATAAATCAGTGAGTTCTGTGCTACTTCTCACATATTAAAAGATCCATTCTAACATATTATATTTGACTAGAAAATTATCTCACCGCCATCCATTCCATCGAATTATTAATAATTATTTATTATTCGAGAATTCTGATTTCCCCTCGAAAATCAGCCTGTACTCTACAAATATATAAAACATTAAATCGTTTCTTTTTACACGCTTTTTTTAGATTCTGAACGAAGTGAAGAAGCTAGTGTTTTCACAATGATGTTTGTTTATTTATTTTTATTTTTTTTTCTGTGTACAACTTTTCGTATGGAAATACTTGTCCAAAAGTTTCGATAATTTCGTATGGGTGTCATCACGATTTCGGGCAGAGATATTGGTTTAAAAGTTTCCATCAGTAACCCTATAGATCGAAAATGTTGTCTTTTTGGTACTTTTAGGAGGTTATTTTTCCAAATTGTCAATACGTTTTCTAAGCGCATGCCTAGAATACCAAAAAATTGACAAAAAATGGTAAAAAACGACATAACCAGAATTTTTGAAAATTCGATTTTATATTTTTAACATTACACCTAAAAAGTTGAAACTTTCACCAACTACTAAAAGTAGTCACGCGCACAGTTCATAAAATTTCCAAAAACATTTGACCGATTTTGATGTAAGTACAGTATTTTGAAAATTTCGGAAATTTTTCGTTTTTTGTTAATTTTTAATTTATAAAATTTTAATGTATAAATATTAGAACCTGAAAATTTAATAAAATCATATTCATGTGTATTCCTAATGGTACGTTAAAAATCTCAAAAATCGTTTGTCAAGTTTTTGTTTCTAACCGTTTAAAGTTGGTATTTTGATAGAATTCATTAGTTATACTTAAAGTAAAGTTATACAATTCAACGCATATAAAAAGTAATTGGTTAGACCGATATTTACAAAACTTGGTACATAGACAGAGAATTACTAGGCGAATATTTTGGTGTGATAAAATTTTTTACAGACATATAATTGAATGTTTTAGGTTTTGATTGAAGAAAAATCGGAAAACGTACTGACAAATATCCTGGAAATACCGAAATAATTATTATCATGAAATAAATTTTAGTTATTTAGTAATAACTTCCAAAATAATAGAAATAGAAATTTGAAACTTTCACTAACTACTAAAAATTGTGACGCGCATACCTCACAAAACTTTCAAAAAACATTTATGTGTTACCCACTCAATTATAGACCCATAATAAAACTATGTTCTTGTGTCTCCACTAATCGTGATCAAAGACAGATTTTTTTATATTAAATTCTAAGTACATTTAAAATGTATTGCAAAGTTTTAACTTTTAAATCAACGAGAAAATTGTGTATTGTGGTTCGTTAAAACCAATTTAGAGTACTGTTCAAATATTGTGCAACTAAGTATTCCATGATCGACTCGAGTCCACGTACATCTATTGTACGACTGTTATTGTTAATGCACCATTCGAGTCAACTCTAGCCGACTCACCGCATTCGATTACGCGATAAGCCAATCGGCAGCCACTTAAAATAAACGCATTATGTACGGTAAAGGTACGAGTTGAACTACACCGGTGGGAATTAAACAAGGGGCGTATAGCAAGTATCGCGTGGGATGTAAGTGAATAAAAAAACAGTGAATATATACGCAAAATTCAAAACCCTTGGTAGGATACGAAAATTCAACGAAAAATAAAATAAAATCTTGTTATAATTTTGGCTTTTGTTTTTTATTTTGTTATTTTAACGCCGACCTCTGAAGTTTAATAAGTTTGTAAATAGCATAGCTATAATATTTTGATAAAATAAAAGGAATAAATGTGATTTTCATTTTACATTTATTTATTCGATTTTAAACTTTTTTGTCAACTGATATCGTAAACGTAACGAAGCACACGACCAAAAAAAAAAAAAAAAAAATCATTAAATATATTTATTTGTGTACATTGTACTTAAAAGTTTAAAATTGTGAAAATAAAGAAAACCGACATTTTTTGTTACAAGAACCATTTTTTTGGAAAATGCTTTTATTAAAAAAAAAAAAAGTTCGAATGAATTGAATTATGAGATTTTAATTGAATATGCGTTAATTTTAGTAAACGTATATACTTTTATGAAAATTTTACCTTTAAACTCTTATAAAAAACCAAAATCTAAGAAACTTTTAACATAGAAGATAAAAGAGTTTTTATGGTCAAAAAATGCCTAATTGATTCATATGTGAGGGAAATTACATACTATAGTGTTTCCCAATTTATTTTATTCCACGCTCATCTTTGAAATTTTCTTTAATGTGAATAAAAGAAATGATTTTAAAAATGTCTTTATATTTTTGTCAACTTTATATTTTTAGACGATTCTATGAAACAATTATTACAAAAACGGTCTTAGCTCGAACTTTAGGTACCACAGAACATATTACAATATCATCAATATATTTGTACTTTTTTTGTCTTTCTTCGCTTTGATTTCGATTCGGTACCTCAATTCGCTTAAGTGTATTACGCTTCATAATAAAAAAAAAGCCGGACATACTTCGCACGACGGGTGGGATTCTCTTGACGGGTGTATTGAATTTTAAAGAAACGATTAATCATTTCTTCAATAAAACGATTCTAAACGAGGGAAGTTAATAATATAAAAAAAATAAAAGAGAAAAAAAAAATGTTAGAAAAATGTCCAAATTTTTTTTTCTTATTTTCAACATTTTCTTGCGTCAAAATCTTTCTTATATAATTTTCTCTCTATGTTTAAATTTTCATATAGTTCGGACCAAAAAATTATGATTTCCGAGTCGTTTTTGTCAAATTTTAGTTAGTTTTTTCCAAAAAAAAAAATAAAAAAATGGAAGAATTGAGAAATTCAAAAAATGACCTCTTTAAAGTACAATCTAGAGGTAAATCCGTTTTCGAAAATTTACTGATCGAAACTTTTGGACAAGTATTTCCATACAAAAAGTTGTACGCAGAAAAAAAAAATAAACATCATTGTAATAACACTAGCTTCTACACTTCGTTCAGAATCTAAAATCACACACTCATAGGCTTTGTAGCATGTTACGGCAAACTTTTCCCGTATTCACTCAAATTTTTGATTAGTTATTGCTTGGTTTTTGGAAAGTATAATGTTGAGAATTTCGACCGTGACCTTTTTATGTACCACGCGAACTAAATTTTCTATCAGAAATGGACATATTGGTCCAAGTGTTTTTTTTTCGTTGTAGAAATAGTGTTTCCATAAAAAAAAAAAACGAAAAAAAGAAACAAAAAAACACATAATTTTAAAACCAGCTCTGGCCTCTGTGCTCCTCTTCAAATTTTCAACACTATTATCGCATGCACTACATTGTATCAACGCACGTTCTTGGGCTTCTTGCTCGGATTGCCAATACTCCGGAAACGACGATTGGTTGGGCGAATTACGAGGGCGAGGAAAAGTTCACGTCTAAGGCGCTTAAACGTGCCATGTCCTACGAGAGTAGACGCGCGCGGAGAAACTGTTTACCGCGTCGCGTATTTGGTCGAATAAAAAACGCGATAAAGACGTCTCGACGGCTCAACGCGAGAGTGGATGAAATGTTTCTGGAAACGCATTCTAATCTCGCCAGCAACGTATTACGCGGCTTTTACACGGTACTCGTGCGTGAAACGTGCCGTACGTGGGGAGGGGGGGGAGACGCCGCGCTCCAGAAACATTCATTTTTGTGGATCGCGCATAACGATCCGAAATGATAAAACGCGATAAAATCCCCCGTCAAGCGAACGCAAAACGCTCGGCGAATATTAAAGCCACATTATTTCGTCATGGTTGCGAGGAGCTTTTATTTTTTAGGTCGTCGTCCTCGTCGACGGGCGCTACACGATTGCGCATTTTTCGCCTTTTTTCTTTTGAGCAGACACAACACTATTGCGCATCTTTTATAAAAATCAATTTCTCATAACTGTTTAGTCAAAATAAATTATATTCGTCTAAAAATAAAGAAATAAAATATACTCATAATAATAATTTATAATAATATTGATACTCATCTATAATTTCATGAAATTAAAAAAAAAAATCTAACAATACGTTATACATATTATAGTCAAAAATAAATAATCTAATAAAATTTGTAATGAAAAGAAAAAAAGCCGGACATACTTCGCACGATAAGTATTCTTCGCATCTCGGGTGTGAAGCTCTTGGTGGGTGTATTACATTTTAAAGAAACGATAAATCATTTCTTCAATAAGACGATTCTGAACGAAAGAAGTTAATAATATAAAGAACAAATGAGAAAAAAAAGATGTTAGAAAAATGTCCAAAATTTTTTTTTCACATTTCCAAAATTTTCTTGCGCCAAAATCTTTTTCATATTATTGTCTATCTATGTTTAAATTTTCATATAGTTTGGATCAAAAAATGATGGTTTCCGAGTCGTTTTTTACAA
>JAIPRM010009306.1:0-14930 GCA_025469315.1 Stegophylla sp. TES_Ste_2020
TGGAAAAAACTACCCAAAATTCGACAAAAACGACTCGGAAACCATCATTTTTTGATCCGGATTTTATGAAAATTTAAACATAGATAGAAAATAATATAAGAAAGATTTTGGTGCAAGAAAATTTTGAAAATGTGAAAAAAAAATTTTGGACATTTTTCTAACATTTTTTTTCTCATTTATTTTTTATATTATTAACTTCCCTCGTTCAGAATCGTTTTATTGAAGAAATGATTTAATGTTTCTTTAAAATTAAATTCACCCGTCAAGAGAATCCCACCCATCGCGCGAAGTACGTCCAGCTTTTTTTCCTATTTGATTCGCGGTTCGGAGCGAAATAATATTTAGTTTTTGAATATATCCGTCCGAATGCATTCTTGCAGCAGCCCGTGTGACTTCGGTCGCAATACTTTATTTGAACATCGTTTATTTCAGAAACCTCCCTAAACGCCAAAAATTAAATTTTTGCACGTGCAAATTCAAAAATATTTTTTCCCACTTCCTCAGTATGTTATTTAGCTAAAATTACACTAATATCCGAAAGAGTAAGTAGTCGAGTATTTTTTGGGAGTTTTAAAAAATTATTTTTTAAATCCATGTACACAGTTTTTGTTGATTACCTCAAAAAGTGAAAAAGTGGATTTAGGGGGTTTGTGAAATAAGCGATTCATTTTTACTGACACTGTGACGCGTTATTCCGCGCACGCAGCTAATAAGGGATCAAAACTACAACGATTTTTAAACGTCACGGTTCGGATAAACGAATTATTAAATTTAATTAAAAATTACCGTGTCAGTATCTTTTCGTTTTTGGAGTGGAGCGAAGAAGCTAGTGCTTTTAAAATGATGATTATTTATCATCAATATTTTATTTTTTTTATTAGGGGGGCGACATTTGAAAACATTTTTAAAAACAAATTTCTTGTTCTCAGTTTATAGTGCGACATAAAACTTGCTGTGAAAAAAAAAATGAATTTGTTTGTGATGATAATAAACTTAAATGACGTGACATGGGAGGTGCGAAGGGGGTGGTACGCCCTAGGTGGTACTTTTCGAGAGTGGAATTTTTTAGGAGGGGTGGCAAAAAAGCAAAAGGATCTTTGAAAATCGAGAAACGAGCAAAATAAAATGAAATTCATATTTAAAATTGAAGTGTTCGGTAACACTAATTATGTACACTAGTTAATTAATTAAGATTAAAATGCAACAGTACCGTTTAACCAAATGTGCGCACACCTAGCGTAGCGCGTCCAGTTCAAGCATGATATTGTTTATTTGAAATAGTGATTTATATTATTTACGTGCGAATAAAATTTGAATCAAGTGCTATCAAGTAAAGAATTCGTGAATTAAATCCCTTTTTCACGATCTTAACACACGAAGTATTGAGATCAAAATAAAAAAAATTTCAATGATTCATCTCGAACATGGGTTTTTTTCAGAGACTTTCGATAAGGTCAATGTACCCCCGGTATCGCAATATAAACGATATCTACTGTATTTTAGTATTATAATCTCTATCGTTTTACAAAACAAAACACAGCGAACGCCATAACGACACGGATCGCCTCCCCCCCCTTCACTCCCCTCATAAATATACCATTGCGGTGTACCATCACCGCCCCCCCCCCCGACATAACGTCTAAAAGCCACGTCGGTTTCCCCCCCCCCGCTTGTCGTATGTATACATACACAAATATTAAATATGCGGTTTGGATAATATTATTATGAGGACCCGTCGTCGTCGTCGTTTTCTTCCCTCGAGGTGAACAATCTCCCCTTATTGTTATTATTATTATGTTTACACGTGAACCTCGCGCGTGTCTACACACACACACACACACACACACACACACATACGACCATTTCAAAAGCACTTTTTGTACCAGTCGTAAAATTTAGATTACAAGCGCGTTGTCTGTATAATAATAATATCATGTAAATTCACTTACAGCCCCCGCACTCGCGTGTGGAATGGGGTCGCGGCGCGTACACGTATCTGCTCCTGGAGGCAAGGAACAGGTCCCTCGGTGCCGGCTCGACCCTAAAAACAATTATTATTTTAAGAGTTTATTTACTCGACAATCGTTAATACTATTATACAGCAGATATTTGTTTGGCACACGCGATACACCCTTCCCCTACCCCGCCCCCGTATATGCTGCGTTGTGATGCGAATTTGTTATCGTCGTGCGTGTGTGTTTACCTGGACTCGCGGTAAACGAATTAAGTCATATTTAATTAACACAATACGGTAATACAAGCGTGCACGTACAAAACGCGTTTCGGGGGGGGGGGTGATGGTGAGGGGAGGGCACGTGAAATATATACTCATGTTCGAATGTATGACGACGAACTACGATGATGTGTACAGGGTGTCGGCAAACATTGCGGGCTGAGTTTTTAGTGAATTTGTAAACGATAACGTCACGAACAGCACCGTGGGTGTTCTCAACTGTACTTGGTGGCATACTCTTGGTGGGTGTGCAATGAGTTTTAAAGAAACGATAAGTAATTTATTCGATAAAACGACTCTGAACGGAACTTCGATATTCGGGGTGTGTTGGGTTGGCACTATTGAGAACTCGTTTTTTTTTTAAATTTTCCAATAGTTTTCTCGAAATTCCAGAAAAAATTATCCAAAATTTGACCAAAAACGCCTTTAAAACTATCTTATTTTTGTCTGACTTAATATAGAAAAATATTTGATAAGCGAAATTTATTTTTTCAAACACTTTTTTATTATCAAACGTTTTCCTCTCCATAGTTAATACTGGAATATAAAATTCACTAGCTGCGTAATTTTTTTTTTTTTTTTTTTTTTGTAATAATAATAACCTATATCATTTTTAAGTAAAACTGTCTTGAATAAACTGAAGCTCTGTTAACAAATGCACTTTACCACGCCCTTCGCAAATTTTTTTTTAACAGATGTATTTTAAATTCTGGACGCAGAGAAGAAGCTGGTTTTGTAGATTCTGAGTGAAGCGAAAGAGCTTATGTTTTTAAAATTATATTCATTTTTTTTTTCTTCCTCAGTAAACACTTTTTCTTATAGAAATACTCATCCAAAATGTTTAAACAGTAACGGCATAGATTCAAAATTATACCCAGATGGTACTATTGACATACGTTACAACTCGATTCGAATTGAAAAAAAACTATATATAAAATACACTACTCATCCAACACTATTAAATAACATTTGATAAACATATTATGTAACCCTTCTATTTTATATTTATATTATTAATTTTTCCTTAGTTGAAGAAATGATTTATCGTTTCATTAAAACCCAATACATCCGTCGAGAGTATCTCACCTGACGTGCGAACAACACCCCGACGAGTACACTTTAGAATTAAATACTGGTCTGTAGCGAGAATGGATACTGGGACCGTCATCTGGCGCTCTGTGTCATGCATGCCGCACGGTACGCCTTGCATCAACACGCTGACCAGAGCGCGCCGCCCGTCAACACACCATAAAAGCAGAGGTTCCCAAACTGTGGGTCGTGATTAAATTTTTGGTGGGTCACGTTAAATTTTAGTTTCTGAGTGAAGTGAAAAAGCTAGTTTTTTTGCAATGATGTTTATTTTTTTTTCGGTATTGTACTTTAGGGTGTTCATTATTCAAAATTCTCAATACATAGTTATTCGAAATTTTTTTAAAAAAAAACAGCCCTAAATTAGATAAAAATGCAATCGAAACTTTATATAAATTTAAATATAGACTGCGGACGATAATATGAAAAATATTTTTGGGGAAGAATTTTTTTTTTTTTTTTTTGAGTGTAGAATCCGCACGGTGTGAAGTATGTCCGACTTTTTATAAAATATATATGTATATTTTTGTAATATTCATTTAATTAATAACCCAAAACCACAAATATAATCTCAACATCGTAAAAATACTTTGAAAACCAAAAATTTACCAAGTATACAATAATAATGTTGATTACCTAAACTCGAAATGATGCGAAACGCATTATGTACCTACTAAATATTGATACTTAACGATCATACAAAGAAAAAAAAAAAAAGCTCTGCATTTTAATTAGTAATTTGTGATCAATGACGCATGCAAGATTGTTTAACGTTGGAAAAATGAGGGATGAACGAAAACTAAAAATGAATTTAAAAAATATAACTGTCGAAAAGCACGGATCCAGCGCTAAGTTATAAAAATATTTCTGTTCAAAAAAAAAATCCCTCATTTATTCTTTTCCTTCGGGATTGAAGTCACCCTTAAATTGGGTTTATGACACCCTAAGGTCACATGTCACCTGGGTTGAGGATCACTGATTCTAGAGGCGAATCGGGATTCAAAAAGTTATTGGTTGAAAAATTTGGACGAGTATACCTGTACGAAAACGTGTACACATAAAAAAAAAAGAAAAATTATCGTAAAACCACTAGCAACACTCGAAAAATCCAAAACTAGAAATCGAAATATTAAAATAATAATGCATATTCTTATACCATCTAATTTATTTTATTATACGTATTTATCTTGTGTACGTTACAAACGTTTCACACCACGACCTTCGGTTACTACGGGAACGCTTTCCTAACGTATTCCTAACCTAACCTATATTATAATAATATTGTCGCGCGTTAATTAATGACTATTATTATTATTCGCGTGTTATGAATAATTTATAATTATGATAAATTAACCACGTCGGTGTCTAAATGACAGCGTGAAAAAAAGAAAAAAAACGGTTACGGTTAACGCCTTGACGGTATATTTTAAGCACACGCGCAGTCGCAAAACTTCCGTTTATTAATTATTTATCCGAGTGTAACATAATATTAATATAATCATATCGTACACACCACATCGCCTTTCTCTACGTGCAGTTTAAACCGTATTTAAAACAATATATAACTCTGACAGATTTAAAGTTCCGCGAAGCAAAATAAAAGTCGAGAGCAACGTAAATCAACGACGACCCGATGTATTTTATAGGGTATCGTTGGAATATAAACAATTGCATGACTGAAATTTAATAACTTGAGCTGTGATTGTGAAACATAGCTTTGTAAGTACATAATTTGAATTATGTAACAACGAATCAATGTATAAAACTTTTATTTTCAATTTTTTTACATTATTTGACGTTTTTATTTTTTTGGGTCATTTTTTTGCATTTTTAAGTCATATTTTCTGTTTTTAGTTTCATTTTCTGGTATTTTTAATTGAATTTCGTCAATTAACATCTTTCGAAAACCTTTTTTTTTGTTTGTTTTACACAGGCTGTATATACGTCAAAATTAAAAAAATGTTTTAGGCGAATTGCATTATACAAAATTCAAATTCAACCAACAATTTTATTTTTTTTTTTATTAAATAAACATATTTTTACGCGTACAAAATTTAATCTACTATTGAAGTAATGTATAATGTCCTATAATATCAATATAAACATAGAAATTAAATTAAAAACCATTTTAAGTGCATTTTTTGGCATTTTACATTGCATTTTTTACATTATAAGTGCATATTTCATTGCATTTTTTTGACGTTTTTCATATATTTTCTTAAGGTTTTTTAGTGCATTAAATTCACAGCCCTATTAATAACATTAAAGTAAATAATTGATTAGCTACCACATGTCTTAAAATAGTGTTTTCTTTGATAAACCAAAAATAACAATTACATAAAATAGTTCGAGTAAATTTTAATGTTTTACGAAACGTTTAAAAACTGCAAATAACGTATTATCCTTTGACGAATAATTTATACGAAAACGATTAACGAAGGAGAGCACTAGAGTTTATGTACACTATAATAATCTGAAACTCTTAACATGATTATATTGTTAAGTCAACAACAAGTGTCCGTAAGTCATACGACTTTCTTCAAAATTCATTAGGATAAGATTAATTGAAACACTGGTAACAAAAAAGAGCCCATCTTCGTGATTTTGAATAAAAGATTATTATTTTTTTTTTTTTCACAAACATTTTATATTTTACAGAACTAAATAATTGAAAGGAATTAAAGTAAAGTAAAGTAAAGCAAAGTTTACTTGTCTTTATAAGTAAAGTACAGACAAGAAAGCTGGACAAACTTCGCGCCCTGAGTATTCTTCGGTCCTCAGGTCAGATACTTTTGATGGGTGCGTAGAATTTTAAAGAAACGATAAATCATTTTTTAATAATATAAAGTACAATAATAGAAAATAAAAAACGAGTAAAGGATATTTTGAAGTAATTTTAATTCAGTTTCAATGTGATAAAATTAAATTATTACAAACACGATAAAATATAATACTATATTGTATACATAACAATTAACTTATAAATATAATTTAAAACAAAATAGACTCACAATAAACACTGAGTATTAAGTCTCGAGTGCAAAATGCTTATTTTAATTAATTTTGAAGAGAGTTGGGCTAGTAAACCGGTGAGGGCAATGCCCAAGCCAATTTTTCATCATTGGGGCATTTCCCCCATTTTGCCCCCCCCCTTAGTTATATTTATGTATTGTACATATCATGATATTAACTTTTCTAAACTCGTCATATCATTTCCAAATAATTATGATTAAATCTATATATTTAATGGTAATCCCTCGTGCTTCGTTAGTAATTTTTTACTAAAACGTGCATTAAAAATGGACACAAGTAATTTTTTTTCAACTCGAGTGAGACGAAAATCGGTTATAAGTCTGCTACTTTCTCTTCGAATAGCATCTTATTCGAAACTTCACCACTAACGTTCCGACCAACACGCAGCAATTGTTTCATAACTGTCATTTTACTGCTGGTCTGCAACTGTTGTTTGTCCTTTCCGTCAATGTTCAACAGATATTTCAACAAGGGATATACTTCCGTCAGACTGACGGGTTCGGTCGTCTTGGTATTTTTGTTGAACATCGGCCCCGTGGCCATGAATACAGCGGGTAATACTTTTTGAACTCGATCAGGAGCGTACGTAGACAAATAGTTATTTTGGAAATCGATATCGAAATATTTATTGCCTGAAACACAGTCAATACTTTAGTGAGTGTACATTACAGCCCTTTTTCTTTTTTGGATTCAGAACGAAATGTTTTAAATTCTGAACGGAGTGAAGAAGTTTATGACTTTACAATGATATTAATTTTTTTTTTCTCTTTCTGTGAAAACTTTTTCGTATAGAAATACCGGTCTAACTCTATAGATCCCGAATCACTTCCAGATGGTACTTTAAACAGATCGTTTTTCCAGTTTCTCAATACTTTTTTTTTCAAAAACGCGGATTGATCTGTCGAAAAATCGACAAAAAACGGCGAAATATGCAATTACCGGAAATTTTTTTTTAATTTTATCAGATTTACGTGTTTTTGAAAAAAGTATTGAGAAATTTGAAAAATGACCTCTCAAAAGTACCATCTGGATTCGATTTTGGATCTATAAAGTTATTGATCGAGACTTTTGGACAAGTATTTCTATATGAAAAAGTGTTTACAGAAGGAGCAACAAATAAATAAATAAACCATCAATGTAAAAACACAAGCTTCTTCACTTCGTTCAGAATTTAAAATCATGTGTTATATATTATAAAATGATATTTTATAACCATAATAATTAAAATATATCACGTCATTATATTATTTAAACGTACTCATCCCTTTGCCGCCAAGTACAATAAAGTTTATTCCTGTTTTTAATTTATTTATTTCTTTAAGGATTTTCCTGTAAATACAATATTTCAATCATTTAAAAATTACTCCTTATTCATACTAAGTATTTGATAATTGTGAAATATAACAGTGAATTTAAAATGAAAACACAGGATTGTAATAATTAATTACCCAATATACATACAACCTAATTAATAAGAAAGTCGGACATAAATCGCACCAGGGGTTTTCTTCGATCCTCGGGTGGAATGTTCTTTGTGAGAGTGTTGCATTTTAAAGAAACGATAAATCATTACTTTAATCAAACGATTCTGTGAGGAACTTCAGTTTATTCAAGAAAATTTTTCATAAAAATTATATTGTTAATTATTATTATAAAAAAAAATATTTTTTACTCAGCCAGTTTTATATTGGACTATTAACTGAGAAAAAGGGAAAAATGTTTGATGGCAAAAAGAAACTCTCATATTAAACATTTTCTTGTACTAAAACAATTCTCATATTTTTGTCTATCTATATAGTTTAATTTTCATAAAATTTGGATTCAAAAATGATTTTTTTAAATTCATTTTTGTCAAATTTTGGGTGTTTTTCCCAAATTCGAAAAAAAAAAACAGTTGAAAATTTCGAAAAATGACCTCTTAAAAACAAAATCATCTAGTGTCAAATTCTGATGGAAGGCATTTCTGGTCAAAACTTTTGGACAATAATTTTTATACAAAAAAAAAGCGTTTACAGGAAAAAAAATAATAATTAAAACTATTGAAAAAACACTGGATTCTTAAAATCTAAAACAACTAAAATTGAGAGAATCTCGTTGTAATATAAATATACAATATGTAATATAAAACTAGCCGAGGAGTGACAATAATAGTCCTGTGTGTTATAAATAATTATAATTGTATACTGTTGCTAAGCTCAGAATCGTTTTTTTTTTTTTTTTTCTGACGAAATGATTTACGGTTTCATTAAATTTCAACACCGGACATGGAGCGAATATATTATCAGGGTTTTTATAAAATATAAACAAGTTTATTCGCAAATTAATTATTCTATGTCATTACGAGAATATTTCGTCTACTAGTTCCAATCGTTTCTGTAGGTTGAGCATGTTGTTGTTCATATGTCTTCCCGGTAATTCAAAATATGCCATCACTAGATTAGCAGGTTTTTCGTCATTCGTAAACCATGACATAAACGTATCAACACGATTCCTCCAATCTTTACTCCTAAGAAGAACATAATATTTACTTATACGTCTTGAACTTTAGTGATTATTACCAATGATTTAAATTTTTATATTTTTGTCATAAATACAATTACAAATATTTCAGAATAATCAACGACTGACATTATATTTCTCGTCCTGGATATGTAGTTGACCGCAAATGGCACCTAAAATTTTAAACACGGGTAGTCCGAAATATTTTGACCGCAAATGAATTCGAAAAATGTCCCACAACCCCTAATAATAGGACAGGTCAACACGTGTAGATTGTGAACTTAAATATGACTCGTACGTGACTTATAAATAAAATTAGCATACATAAAATATTTGGTAGAAAAGCGTTTGAATGAAAAATTTTCAAATCATTAAAAATGTAAATCACTTGCCCTAAATCTTCGTAATACATTGGAGTGTGCTTGAGGAATACTCCGGGCCACATATAAACACCACTATATCGTTCTGATCCACTCATGCTATTTTGAGTCTGTAATAAAGAAATTGTATAAATTGTAAGGTATACAATTATTACAATAATAATAATTATTATCTTAGTTTATAATAATACATTCTTGAGGTTGTGTTATTATATTAATGTGGTCATAAATTTTATGTACAGATTTGCAACGTATTGCTTAATAGTAATAATACCTACATAACACGGTTCATTTCAGTTTATCTACTTAATGATTTCTAATAGGAATTTTTTTTTGAATTATTACCCCCACAGTGTGGCGCATCAACGTTAGCGACTTATGATAGTTCAATAGTTTTGATTTTGAGTTTAAAAATGGATTTTAAAAATAATTACCAGTTATTAAACACTGAACACGATGTATTACAATTATTTGTTACCGAACCGTGTTTCAGAAATGATGTTCTCGGTGTCAGGTTTCAACCGGTTTTTGAAAATGTCGTTTTTCCAAATCGATTATAATAATGTTCGCCTCGCTGAGGTAATACTTACCCAAATCGGGACCAATTGATCTTGTACGTCGATATCGTCTTGTCCGGCTTCGTCTCCTCGGTTTATCGAGTCCATGTCGTCTGCCAACTCGTCAACGACCGCGGCGGTGGCGGTGTCGTCTTCCTCGGGACAATATCCGGTGGCGACGCAAAAGTGATTATTGTAAGTGTCGGCACTATATGTGTTATGTATGTACGGTGCTGAGGCGTTCGCTTTTTTAAATTGGGCCAAGTTCGGCGTGAACTTGTCGTTTATGAATTCCGCGCTGAGACCGTCGAACGACAACACGAGTAGAGGTGAGTCACCGCTTCCGGTACTTCCGGTTTCGTTCGATCCGTGCGTCTTCGCCGCGAAAAGCAAGCACAGCGTCGTGAAAAACCGCGTCGAACAACAATTGTTTACAAACGACATTCTCGAGTATTTCTATAAATATTATTATTTCTGAGAAGACAGAGAATGGTTTTGATGAATTTTTTTTCCCCCCGTTCTCGAGAACAGCTTTTTCCAATTACAATGATATGTATATATGCAGAAATTCGTTAATTTACACCTAAAATTACTTTCAATCTAATGAATTCGTATGTGCAGACACGCGATAGGAATGATTTTTGATAAATAATTACGTCTGAAGGATAAAAAAAAAAAAAATAACGTTTTTGAACGAATTTAAATCAAAAACCTAATGAAATCGTTATAAATTGAATGTCATAATTAGCTGCCTATGCTATAAGACTCTTAGTTATATATTATACGAATCTGATTATATTATAATAGTTTTTTTTTTTTTTTTACAAAATTTTTACGGTGAACATTCACACGTACAGTTATGATTATTTTTCATTACATACTGTTGTACAGTGTACACAATTGTTGACAAAACACTATGTGTTTTGTCGTTTCCTAATGTTTTCTTATAGTTGTACGAGAATGCGTTTTTCAAACGTGATGAATACATAAAATGGTGTACACCTGTATAAACTCAACTTCAGCAAATCCGTAACAACGCTCGACTAAACGAAGAGTGATTTTATATTTTATTGAAACCCATCATAGTATTCACACTCGTCATAAATAAAATAATAATTAAGATTTTCATTTCAGAGAGGGTTGATCGTATTTTAAAAAAAAAATATAAAAGATAACACAAAGAGTCCTTAGTCTGGAAACACCGATTTTGAATTGTCGAAAATCTATCCTGGCCATAATAAACTCAGTGTCGGGTTCAGACGGCGAAAATAATATTTAGATAAATATTCAGCGATGAAATTATGGAATTATTCAATCCTTTCTTTGACCTTTTTTTCACATACATATATTATATTTAATATAATATGTTATTTTAAATTTATAAACATAAATATTAGCAAATTTTTCAATTTTTTATATTTGGCTATTAATAAAAATACAACAGTAAACATTATATCATTGACGACGCCTATAATAAATAAATATGAACGATTTTTGAATTGATGGCATTGTTTATTGCGTTATGTATTTATGTCATTGAAGTAATAACACAATGGATAATATTAGCAAAACACAATTTTAATTAAACAGATTTCGTTTTTTTTTTTTTTTTTATTTTTATTTCCACGGATTTTATAGTACAAAAAATTTGTATTCGATTGCAATATTTCACGAGTAAGTACGATTTCGGAGTATCTTTACTATACTTTCGGGGGCCGTAGAGATTCTCTTAAGCTCCAATTTGATGTTAATATAATAATATGATATACTCGTATTCCCGTATGATAATTATATATAAGCCCAATAGTGCCCGAACAAAATATAATAATATGGAGAAACCGGACTTTTGTATTAGATACTATTTATACAAATTCAAATAATTAATTATTTATATTGTGAGATTTAATTTCGGTAGTTTTTCAATCTCACTCTAATCTTCTTTATCTTTTGTTATCAATGTAAAATATAATATATTTTATTCAAAAACGTTTTCGCTGATTCTTAGTATACTTGGATCGTGTAATTTTCCGGTAAAGCATTTTGTCACATCGTGTCACATGAAAGAGGTGATTTTTCGAAGTCCACTTTTGCCGAGCTTAGGTACGGAAAACCAACAGAAAATTTTAAAAACTTACACACGCCATCAACAATAGTTTATAGTATACAAAGAGAAAACTAATTTTCAGTAGACCTTTCCCTTTTTGAGGATAGAACATATGTTTATTTTTGAATTTTAGATTATGTCGTTGAATTTTTGCAGTGCGTGACTTGCAATCCAATTTCAGGTGACTGAAAAGTTCGTTAGATTCTTTTTTAGATTGACGAATCAGTTACGTACAACGGTTCACGTTAATCGCTGCGATGAGTATGAATTTAGTGCCTTATACTCCGAAACCGTTGGTGGAATCGAGGCAAACGTTTCGAAACATTTCGCGCGCGCCCGAGATGTTTTCGGCTCCGTTGCGTTCCGACGACGATAACGATTTCCAAAAAGACAAAGACTTGGAACAGTTTCTGAACACGGTAGCGGTTGTTCCGGAGCTTCCGAAAATTCCGGATATCAGCAAATACCTGAACAGAGTCTCGGTGGGGAAAGGGAGAAAAACGATTGGCGATCACAGCAAACTAATTACCGATTACGTGTAAGTAGAGAGTCGATTTTGAATTGGAGGGGAGGGCGTCAGTATCATAAACAAACTACTTTGAAAAATATGCTTTGCTTTCATATTGACTTTCTAATATAATTATTCTAATATCAATTTTTACTATAAAATCGTATATAATGTCCGAGTGTGGATCTGCTGGTTAGTTACATCTAACTTTCAATGTACCTAATATAACGTAAATGTATTTTCGAGAAAGAAATGAATTAAAATCATTATTTTGTGTAAAAATGACCAATTCTTTAATAATACTAATTTCAAATGGTGTTTTAAAAAAAGTTGACTTATGAATTTTTTTTCAGGTTTATTAGACGCATATATGCGAAAGGGAGTTACATGAAATTTTCAGCTAATAATATCAAGAATTAAACATTTTCTTAGATAAAAACTAGTATTACCAAAATTCTATATTTATCACTAAAGTATTCCATCACATTTGTTTGAAAATATTTTCCCTCTTGTATTACATTATTGCTGAAAATGGGTGAAAATTTAAACATTCTAGTTATATTAGTTTTGGAGTTATGACTAAATTACTAAACTCGATTTCATGAAATTCTTGTTAGGTTAGGTTAGAAATATTTTGCCGTTGTAATTCAATTTTTTGGTAATCCTTTCCCAAATTTCATCCTTGTTTTTTCCAAAAACAAGGAATAAGCGTGAACGTAAAGCATATTATACAAAATTCATATTATATCAACAATAGTAATCGATATCTAGTTTAACAATACGGACGGCTTAATCTTTATTTCTTATTATGAGGTTAGTACTAACAAGGATACTCTTGGTGGGCGTGTTGCAAATAACGACAATATTCTTTATATTTTTTAACTTCCTTCGTTCAGAAACGTCTTTTTGAAGGAATGATTTATCATTTCTTTAAAATTCCACATACCCACCAAGAGTATTTGACCCGAGGAGCGAAGAATATCCGTGATGCGAAGTATGTACGGCTTTTTTAGATTCTGAATGAAGTGACGAAGCCAGTGTTTTTACAATGATGTTTATTAATTTTTTTTATTTTTTTTTTTCCTGTGTACAACTTTTCGTATAGAAATACTTGTCCAAAAGTTTCGATCAATAACTTTTTGAAACTCGAATCGCCTCAAAACTGTACTTTAAAGAGGTCATTTTTTGAATTTCTCAATTCTTCAATGTTTTTCAATCAAAATCGATTTTGGTCTTTCGAAATCCCACTCAGAATCAAAAACACCATTAACTTCTTCACTTCGATCTACCCCACCACCCTCCACTCGTAACAAAACCATTTGACAGCCACCGCGGTCACATCACCGCGTATATTTTAATATTTTTCAGATTTCGTAACCCCTTAAACCCCCCTTCGCGTGCGCCACCGCGTTCGATACCACCGCGCGCGCTCACCCATACCTACATAATCGTTTCTGGAATTTTAATTATTTCGACTTGACACGCGAGCGTATAAACATATTTGAAATATAACTGCAACAAAAGCTTTAATCGTTTACGTTCAGTTATAATACGGGACACAAAAAAAATTTTGGACATTTTTCTAACATTATTTTTTTCTTCGTTTATTTTTAGATTCTTTTCGTACAGAAATACTTGTCCAAAAGTTTCGATCAATAACTTTTTGAAACCCGATTCGCCTCTAGATTGTACTTTAGAGAGGTCATTTTTTGAATGTCTCAATTCTTCAATGTTTTTTTTGGAAAAAACTACCCAAAATTTGACAAAAACGACTCGAAAACCATCATTTTTTGATCAGAATTTTATGAAAATTGAAACATAGGTAGAAAATCCTATAAAAAAGATTTTGGCGCGAGAAAATTTTGAAAATGTAAAAAAAAATTTCGGACATTTTTCGAACATTTTTTTTTTTCTTATATCATTAACTTCCTTCGTTCAGAATCGTTTTACTGAAGAAACGATTTATCATTTCTTTAAAATTTAATACGCCCGTCAAGAGAATACCGCCCGTCGTGCGAAGTATGTCCGGCTTTTTTTTTGATCCGTATTTCGTTATTTTTGTATCCGACAAACAATTTCCATATTAAAATGATGATTACGAAATTTAAAATAATATTATTTTTAGGAGTGTCTAAGCAATATTCTCAAAAATACCCACGATTGCAGGCGCAACTAGGGGGGTGTTTGGGGGTGCTTCAGCACCCCCAGACATTAATTTAGCACCCCCAGTTCAAAAACACCAAAAATTGTAAAATCGCGTGAAAAACATAATTTTCTTTATTTTACGCAAGTTTTTTTTTATCTGACGTTTTCAGTAGAAACACAAATTGTTTGTGATGATTAGTTATATCAAAAAAGATACGTTATATCAAATATTAGGTGATATATATTAATATCGAAAAATACGACAATATCTACTCGTGAGAGAAGCTTCTCATCAATGCGTCGTCTAAAAAACTGGCTAAGGGCAAGTATAGAACAATAGCGTTTTACAGATTTATCGATATTAAATATTGAAAGAGATGTT
>JAIPRM010009307.1:0-14928 GCA_025469315.1 Stegophylla sp. TES_Ste_2020
TTTCAAAAAGTTATTGATCGAAACTTTTGGACAAGTATTTCTATACGAAAAGTTGTACACAGAAAAAAAAAAAAATAAACATCATTGTAAAAACACTAGCTTCTTCACTTCATTCAGAATCTAAAATAAATTAAAGTGGCTCTAATTATGGTAAATCAACATTAATTCGCTTTGATATTATGATTTGTACTAATATTTATCGTGTCACCTCTGGTGAGTCGTTGTTAAAAAATAGAGAACAATTATTTTTTTCCGGGTAACACACACAATATCAATTATTTAATAAAACTGGTCTGAGTAAAGCTTCAGTTTGTTCCAGACAATTTTATTTGAAAAATGATAGTTTGTAATCATTACAGAAAAAAAAAAAAAAAAATTAAATAATTAATTTACCGCATACAAAAGGTTGTTGAGAACTCCAAACCCAATAAAACTTCTTCCAATAGACATATTAGAGATCATTCGCCATTTTTGTTTATTGCAGTCGAAAACTTCTGCACTATTTAAATATCTAGAATTATTGTCATATCCACCGACCTTAAATTTTGAATCATGACATTAGACACCTTAAAATATGATTACATGGAAAATTATAGTGATAATAACTATCGCAATAAATATTGTTAACTCACGGCGTAAATATGATTATCCAAAACAGTGACTCCGTGACATCTTCGTTCGGTCAACATCGGTACGGTTTGAACCCAATAAGGGAACGGTAAAGCAAAGTCGAGCAAATCAACATTACTAACAGATTTTCTTTCAATACCGCCCACGGAATACACGCATCGACCGTTCAGTACGGCGAATGCCGCCATGTTACGATTTCTAATTTCTAGTCCACCAGACTGCCATAGTTGAGTCATCGGATCGTACCATTCCAAGTTACAAGTCGATCGATTATTTCCACCAACGACTAGAATAACCTGTAAGACGAAAATCAATAAATAAATCATTAAAAACGCTGGACAACGACTTTTCAGATGTTTTTAGGTCGTGTATTAAATTTTCTGTTTTCACTATACCGCAAAATCCCCACAATCAATCGATCACTTACTTTTTGCACGCCCTTATATGTTCTAGGTTTAGTGCGTTTTGATATTGGCTCCGTACGAGACGACGGTCTGACCCCTAATTGTTGAAATAATAACGCTTCGATTATGTAATCTTTATCTGTAAAACGTAATATTATAAACGAGAATTATTAATATTTGAAATGACGATTTTGCAAAAAAAAAAAAAAAAAAAAAATACATTCAGAGCCAAGTCTAACGAGAGATCCTTCTTCTACAATTTTCTGTAGATATTTTGTAGGTATCAAAGGCAAACGTATGTGTTCCATTAGTTTAGGAAATACGCCTTTTCTGAGATCCAAATCATGATTCACCCATCGAATAACACTTTCATACACCTGATAAGAAAATCACGCTGAGTGAGTTTATTATATTAAAACAAATACATATTAGTTATTCAAGACACATTGACCATATTTTAAGTTTCGAATCATACTACGCAATATGTCAATTGTAAGTTCAACTTTAATATTATAAAAGTAAGTTGCGTACTTTTTCTTCGGACGGAACAGCGAGATCATCGCACGAAATAAACTCAACTAGTTGTTCAAAAGATAAAGACAAAAACTCTTCACCTAGAGCCACCTCTCTACAAAAATAATAACAAATATAAAAACAGCAATATTTTATGGTAATGTACTTTTTATGAATCAACTATCATAAAAAAAAAAAATTAAAAAAAAATAAAAATATTTATATTTCATACGGAAAATGTTGTTGAATGTAAAACTCGCAACTGGACGCTAATTCCATACAACCGTGTAAATCAGCAAGTGCCTTAATACCAAAACAGTTCGTAGGACACAGATGAGTTTGTAAAAATATACAACATACGTCTTGGACATCATTTAATTGTAATAGATTGGCAGCAGTCAACAAAACCTTCGCAAATTCACAAACATGAAACAAATTGAGAAAATTAAAGTAATAATAATAATAATAATTTAAGTGTAATATTTTATAGGTATTTCGTGGGTAGGTCACCTGTACATTGTCTTCGGTGACCACGATTTTGGCGGTATACATGAAATCCACTACGAGTTTCAAAGCTTTAGGATCCAAGTCTCGAATTACAACACGGTCTTTATGGCTCTCTTCGAAATTAGTGAACATTGCTTGGAAATACGAACTGGCTGCTGCTAAAACGACTTTATGCCCGTGCACCGTCGTACCATCGACGGTTTCCAATTTTATATCGCACAAGATTTCATCTCTAAAACAATCGTTCATTAATGATATACTGCTATGCACACATACGATGTAAATTCAAAAAAAACAGTGCCGGGTTAAGAGAGGGGAAACGAGGGCAGTTGCCCAGGGCGGAAAATTTTTGGGAGTGGCAATTTTTTCTAATTAAAATATAAATATGTAATATGTAAAATATAATCAAAAAATAAATGTTATTAAGTAATTTATTACATAACATTTGATCATTTACACGAATAACGAATTGCACATGGCTTGTTTTGTTATTAAATAACAATTTTTAAACATATTGAAAATTAATATTCATTATTGTATGTTAACTGAAGCTCCGCTTAGAATCTTTTTATTGAAGAAATAATTTATCGTTTATTTAAAATTCAACACACCCGTCAAGAGTATCCCACCCGAGATGTGAAGAACAGTTAATTATTTTAATTTATACTGCCTGC
Source organism: Stegophylla sp. TES_Ste_2020 (assembly GCA_025469315.1). Lineage (NCBI taxonomy): Eukaryota > Metazoa > Arthropoda > Insecta > Hemiptera > Aphididae > Stegophylla > Stegophylla sp. TES_Ste_2020. The sequence continues at coordinate 2,729 of JAIPRM010009307.1, forward strand.
TTAAAATGTAAACAAATTAAAAGGTTACTTTTATTTTATCCGACTTGTTATTTATATAATTGATTTTTTTTTTTTTTTCTTGTATATAATGGTTGTAAAGAGCGGCATTTTAAAATGTGCCCCCGGGCGGCATATTAGTTAACCCAGCACTGAAAGTAGCGTTTTTAATTTGTCGAGTAAATACTGTACTAAACTGGCGCAATGATTGTAAAATTTCAAAAGCTCGTGTGAATGCATGCGGGCTAGTATATTCTCCTCCTCTGCGTATGTGAAAATACAATGCGTAATTAATAATAATATCACGGTAACGACTATACTGCAGAAAACTGCGAGAAACTTACCCGGTCGTACTAACAGTGCGTTTGTTGCGTTCCATTGGGAAAAAATCTGAATTCGAAAAAAGTAAATTAAATATTTTTATGAGCGTAACACACTAAGTCCTGATGTCAGTGGCGTGGCTTGGGTCGGTCGCGAGTCTCGGCCGGCTCGTTGTCGCAACGCGCGACAATTGCACTTTTTTTCTGTCAGTGTGCAGTGAAAAAATTAAATTTTCAGCGGAAATCGTTACTTTTTTTTTTCAGTACGCGAAAATCAATTTTTGGCGATTTTCTATTCCATACCGTTAAAATAAATAATAATTGCGCGTAAGCCACAAGCCACAAAAGCCACCTAACTGTTTCCGCATAAATTTTGAAAATCGATAAGGTGTTGTTTTATAGTATGATTTTCATCTTGTCTTATGGCAAGTGTCGGCGACCTGTGGCTCTTTAGGATACGTATCAACATTGAGATTTTTCATTCTATTTACAATTTTAAATACAAAATTATTACTTTTCTTCGGACTGCGTAGTTCATAATTGTGTCTAGCACAATAATGACGCAATTAATAACTTAATAACAAGTATGAAGAATATTGATAACTAGAAAAAAAAAAAAAATAAAAAAAATATGGATTGCTCGCTCACACAAATTAGGCTTATTAAACATCTTGGTTTTGTAATTTTTTAGAAAATTGGCTCTTTCCTATGAAAAGGTTGCCGATACAGGTCCTATAGTGGCATTGATTAAATAATGTTTCTCAAAATATCTTAAACATTGGAGATTGCACGATATTAATGCAGTAGTTGGCGATTTTGAGTTAAAGTACGCCCAGAAAAAATTATTAGAAGAAATATGAATAATTGTTCCGTAACTCGCGTTTTCAGAATTTCGGATCACGGCGACTGCTGATTTCCGAAATATTGTAGGTCAATAATATGAAATATTGCAAACGCAAAAGCTGCAGGAAATGATTGTCAGGCAGTTTTTTTTTTTTTTTTTTTTTAATTATTACTACAGCATTGCAATAAACAATTATTGCTACATCAATGACGAATAAAATTTTGTTTTAAGATCCAAATTTTTCAAATTTAGAATTTTATACTACAGTTATATTTTAAAATAACAAAGTATCAAAATCTAGGCATCAAAAGACAATAGGCATAATACATGACAATATAGACATGGGAAAAGTTGTACAAATACTTTATTAATAAATTTTGAATACTTTATTTCGATCGACTTTATAAGCCAAGAACCATATAAATTATTATTGAGTGATTTATGGACTCTCAAATGGCCAAAACGTGTAAACGATGAAATAATTAGAAACTACAACCGTAGGCAGTGCAGTATGTGGGCTGAGTGCATACTTTTTATGTATTCTAAGTTGTTAAATAAATAATAACAATAAACTTTGAATAGAAATAATTACTATAGAAATGATATTAAATTGTTTTATTTCTCAACTCCAATGATATCGTTTATTTAAAGTGAACAGTGTTAAAATATAATAATTGGTAATGATTTATTTATTCTAATTAAGTAGGCAGGTACTCACAGCAACGACGTAGTCTTTTGAGTATAATATTTCAACACACCTATGACTGCTGTATATAATTGGCGTACACCGCGCAATAAAAAAAAAAATGGGAATTCAATTGAATTAACAAAATTAATTCAACTGTTGGCGCGCAACGTTTTTATTAACGACTATAATGTTGTTGCGAATTAAAATGAAAATAATCGAACGACACGCGTTAAAAATACGGAGTTATTTCTTTTGATTAAATTGTGTGTGTGTGTGTGTTAAATCGTTCGCACGCTATACGTCTTACGGCTACGAGTGCTACGACTATTTAATATCAACAAATGGAAAATGATAAATTGAATTCTCTCAATAACGATAAAATATTTTTGTTTTTATAGCGTGTGTTTGGTCGCGCGCGGTTTTATCGGCCAAATAATAAATTAGGCGCGATTAAAAATATTTGAAATTCTCTGTCGGCGCAAAACAATTGTCGTTTTCCGTTTATTTCGTTCCATTAACCAGTCACGTACTCAGCAGTATCTGATTACTGAAATTCAATTATTCTCAGAGTATTACTGTCATTCTAATGTCGGTACACCTACGTTTAACATTATTAAATACTGTAGTAAGTCTGCGACATTGCAGTGCTCCATTCAACAATAATTATATATATATAAATTTAACGTAATGAAATGTAATGTTATCTTTAAATGTTGCGATAAAATGAATGTCCTAAAATTATAGAAAAAAATCTCGTAGATAATGAAAATTTTCAACTCGAATATCATGTTTTGCGTTTCGACGCATTCAAACATTTTCACGCAGATATGGATATTATTATAGAAATTTAAAATTCAAATACAAATACTCTTAAAAGTTATTTCATCCTATATTTTTTGTGTGTTTTAACCTCAAAGTTAGGTTACGTTACGTTACGTTACAGGATCTCATTTATAAAATGTAAACGATGAAACAGACTTTTAGCAATATAACTAAAGACCAGTTAAAATCTGACTAGATTATGAGGAGTTATTGTCGTGATCCTATATTAAGTTTTTGTTTATCGAAAGTATTTTGTAAAAAAAAAAAAAAAATGGACAGTTTCTTAAATTAAATTTTTTTTTCATACACAAAAAAAAAAAAAATAGTGGATTAATTTTTTATGAATGTGACTTGACTATGTCACCTAAGAGTTGCACTAGTCTGAATACAACATATTTAATTTACATCGGCCACAGTATATCAAATGGATACAGCGTTTTAGTTACAAACAGTCACGAATCAGCACATGAAATAGTTTTATTTACATTTTTATTGAAATCAACAAATAACAAATAAACTAGGTACAGTTAAAAACGTCTATAAGTAGTTATTCTAACAAAAAAAGGTATGTGTGTGCCAGTGCGCGTGTGTGGTATACATAATGCTTTTTATGAAAAGAGACAATGTTACAAATATTGTAACGCGAGAGTTATTTTGTATAATAATTGCAGTGTTCAGCGTTTGACATTAAAATATTAATTTGATACCCGGTTAACGTAATATTAAAACATTTTTGAAGAGGTAGAAATATTCAAAAATAAGAAAAGAAAAAAAGAAAACGTATGTGTATGTAAAAAAAAAAACACAAAAAAAAACAAAAAACAAAACAAAAACAAATAGGTATAATACATACAATATAAACACGTAATTATTATTAAATAATATTATATTAAGGATCGAATGGTATATATTATATTTATATAGGTAATATAAACGTATTTGTTTTAATCGAACTTAACAATATAACAGTGCAATCAATTTACAAATGCATTTTAACGACATTAAACAATAATTACGGTAATTTCGCGTGTAGACCTATATTTAAAATAACATTAAAAACATATTCGCGTTCGTCCCGTGCGACCTTAAACTTGTTGTTGCTACATTCGGGACACTCGTCCGTCCAGTCGTCCGGTTACAGAGTTATCGGTGCAAACAACAACAATAATAATAAATATTATTCCATTTCGAAACAGAATATCTACCGTCCCCTCATCCCCGAATTCATTAACATTTACAATACGCTAAAAGATAATTTAAAATTAAAAAAAAAAAAAAAAAAACATTTACATAATAATAATAATAATAATAATATAATACGTAACGAAATATCACAGAATTATGAAAATTTATCAAACACGTTTTAAAAAACTCGATCAAAAAAATAAAAAATCCTGTACCATTCTACGTGTGGCGTTGTGTATCGGCTAAAATCTAAACGTTTAACGAGGCGAAAAATATGATAATATAGAAGAATATGATATTTCAGTGAATTGTAAGCGCGGTAGTTGATACGATTTGGGATTTAAGCCTGTAGTGCAGATGTACATCGATTTTGAGTTACTGACAATGGCTAAAATAGCGAACGTCAAAACGACGAAGAAAATAGTTCAATTTTATTATGAACGCTGACAAATAGATGAAACACAGAACAGAGAACGTTCACCACCACGATCAGGGCCATAGTTCGTGGGAGCAGGGGCGGACATCGGACAGGGATTATTCCCCACCCTATATGGTTGGAATGACAGTAAGACCAGAGTCGAATCCACGAGGTCGAATCACCGTTTCCGCACGTTTGTATAAGAAGAATTTGGCAAAAAATCAAAACGATTGTCGATTTTCTATTTTATTAAAATTATAAATAAAGCAAGTTTACGCCAAAGTTTAATCATAATAACTTGTCTTTTACAAGACCACATGATTGGGTATATTTATTCAATTATTATAAACAAAACAATATTATTGTTTGACTAAATATAGCTATTAAGTGTAATTTTTTCTTGGACTTGAAAAAACTGAAAAATAACTCTAAGCACTGATAAGGTAATTGATTTAATTTTCCATCAAATAGATCCGTTATTGTCTTAAACCCATTTAAACGCCAAAATAATATATTTTGTAAAACACTTTTTCAGAAAACAATCGAAATGATTTCGTTTTTTATTATTTTCACGACTGTATCGGTGCTTTAAATAATTGCAATTATTTTCTTGACTAAAACGCTGGAATGATTTTCTCGTCAACCCTGAATAAAGTTCAAAAGTTATTTACAAAAACCTTTGGTATATTTGTTGTGGTAGAAGATAACTTCAAACATTTGATTAGTATTGTTTACTTATTTCTTTTTGTTTTCAATTATGTAATTAAATATTATAACTCCATTAACAGACGAAATATAACGTTTTTATTTTATTTTATGAGTAAATGCACGGACTTCAAAGTAAGTATGCCACAGGATTAATGGTGAAAAAGTAATGATTTTATTTTATTGACTTTATAATATATGAATAAATAATTTCTTAAACAAAACATGTTTGCTTGTCTAATTTTATTGAACCCACTTCTACGAACGGGTCGTTCGAATTTAAAATTTTCTTACTATTGATTTTCTGTACCTTGGCTTAGCGTTTGGAAAAGTTATTTGTTTTCTTAGAAATTTTACGAGTGGCAATCACTACTATTTAATCAAATAAACATTGAATCGGTAAAAATTTGACCCAGCCCTCAGACTAACTAAAATGTCATCCCTGAATACGAATAAAGTGTCATTTGTGTTAACAATAAATATTTTTGAAATGACAACGAACAATTTTTAATTAATTGGTACGAAATATAACTTCAGAATTAGTTTTAAAGTCTAATAATTTAAAAAAAGGACGCATTTCGCAAGTTGAATATATTCGTCACTCCTCGATATGATACTTTTATGGGTGTATTGAATTTTAAGGAAACGATAAATAATTTCTTCAATAAGACGATTCTGAGTGGAGTTTCAGTATATTCAAGACAATTTTACTTAAAAATTACAAAGTTTGTTCTGATAACAAAAAAATAAAAATAAAATAAATATTTTTTATTCGGCCAGTTTTATATTTCATTATTTACTGAGAAGAGTAAAAAAAAACTTCACAATTAAAAATTTTCTTAAGCTAAAATGTATCTCATTTTAATGTCAATCTGTATTTAAATTTTCATAAAGTTTGGATAACTGAAAGGTGTTTCCGTCCGCGTCTTTTTTTGTCAAATTTCGGGTAGTTTTTTCTAAATTTTATGAAAACTGTTGAGAATTACGAAAAATGACCTCTGAAAGGTACCGTCTAAAGGCAAATCGTTATTCGAAAAGTGGCTAGTCGAAATTTTCAAGACAAGTATTTCTGTGCGAAAACGTGTTTGCATAAAAAAAAAAAAAATCAAATAATATTAAAAAAAAAACATCGTTGTAAAAACACTAGCTTCTTCACTCCATTCAGAATCGAAAATTAACGCTGTGTGTTGTGTTATCGATAGTAAAATATTTTTAGCCATTGCGAACATCTCTTATTTTGCATTTCAGTTCTTTTATCGTCGTTGCTTAGCCGTTTTGACGTTCGCTCGTGCGGTCAATTTTCTCGTGAAATCGTCGACCACGCGCATCGGAAAAGGGAGTAAAAAAGTCGGCAAAATGTCTCGAGAGAATGCGGATTAGAATCTCTGAATTTAGAAAACACCGGAGGCAATCTCGGCGGCACATACTTCGTGGATTGCTTATAATATTATCGTTGTCGATGGCGAAAACTTGTTGTTTCCGCTACGATATCACCCAGGGTTTTGCACAGGACCGGTGAAGTAACCGAGAATAGATTTGATTTTTTTTTTTTTTTGTGTGCGAAGGTGAGGAGGGATGGGAAGGGGTAATTTTCGATACTAACTTTTTTCCCTAGTACTGAATTTACTGAATTTTTTAATTTTTACAGACGGGCGATACCTTTTTTCGATACCCAGGATACCTAAAACGTGTATTACAATCAATATGACGTATAATAAATATCGAATTTTATAATGATTTTATTTGTTATTTATGTAGTGATAAATAGTGAGAGCACTCGTTATAATCGTGTAATTAATTGAACTATAAATGAAAACTTAAAGACTTTTAAATTAAATTAAATTATTTTAAACTATATTATGTAAATGGATACAATTAAAAAAATAATTTTTAGGAACTACATAGATAAATAAATAGAAATCATTTTTCAAACATTTATAAGATATCGACGTGAAACACGTTTTGGTACGTCCGTCTCGATTGGTTTGAAAATAATTCAGTGGCAAATAACGGATTATTAACATTCCTCGCGGGAATACGACGAAGGCGGTTTGCGAAAAATAATCATTCGGCGGCCTCTTCGGTCCGCCGACACCACCAACTACAAATACAATAATAATATTATTCTAATTTTATTATTATAACAACATTCGAACGAGAATAAAAGCCAATCGTCCACAGTGCCCCCGCGTCCGTCGAGTCAACGGTCATAGGAATATAACATAATAATATTATTGATTTACAGAGCAAAAAATAAAAAATAAAATGTTACAATAATATTAATACAAAATACGAGAAAATAACATAATAATATTATTATGATTTTCGTACGTTCCGAACGCAAAAGATTAGGAGGGGAGTTTTATTTTATTTTCAAACACAACACCGCTGCGCCGTCTGCCAGCGAACGAATATTCCGTTTTGTCGACGGCCGCCTGTTGCGTCCCCCGGTCTCTAGATGGCGCGAAGCCATATAGCAGAATCTACTGCGAACAAAACGATCTATAACACGTCATGAGCAATACGTTCATGAGGACGACGGGTTGACCGAGTCGTTTCCGGACGAGTTGGGCAACGAAGACGTCCTCTGCATCACGATGTCCTGTGGCCTGGATTCCTCGCCCAGCGACACCAGCAGACTGGGCTGAATTCCGGGAAAAAAAAAAAAAAGAAAAAGAAAAAAAATAATTAGTGTTTTTTCAAAAATCGTGTGTACATCGGTGGTTATACTCGACCGGTGTGCCGCGTATTACTGTGTTAGGTGTGTCACAAAAAAAAAATCGTTTATTTATTGTTTTAGAGTTTAAACTGTATAGTCCTTATACTGTAAAGAAAATTTCACACTACACCATATATATATATATATATATATAAATAATATCTCATTGAATTTTTGTATGAAAATATAAAATCTTTAGCTATGTACATTTATAATTTTAAATTCTGGACAGAGCGAAAACCTAGTGTTTTTACAATGATGTTTATTTTTATTTTTATTTCTGTTAACACATTTTGTACAGAAATACTTTTTGAAAATTACGACCAGAATCTTTTAGGATCAGAATTATTTACCTCTAGATGGTACTTTTGAATAGTCATTTTTCGAAATTCTTAATATTTTTCCAAAATTTGTGGAAAACTACATAAAATTTAACTGAAATGCCATTAAAACTCTTTTTTTTTTTATCCGCATGTTATGAAAATTTTAAGATAGATACAATAGATAGATAGAATAAATAGATAGATAAAAGATAGATAGATAGATTAAATAGACAATAATATGAGTAATGACACTATTTTCTCAATATTTTGTTTCTTTTCTCAGTTTATAGTGGAAGAATAAAACTGGATGGGTAAAAAATAAATAATTTTTGTAACAGTAACAAACTATATAACTTTTATTTATATTTGTGATATCGTAATACCACATGATCGATGGTTGAGAAGGAGGGGGAGCATTTGAACGGCTCAAAGATAAAAGGATCTGGTTCCGTGTAGTACAGTAGTAGTCTCCCTGCGCAATGAGTATTTTTGTTGACGAAATAACAAACGAGTAAAAATAAATAAAACATCAGGTGAAAAATTCACGAAGAGTATCATAATATTGTAGCAAAAAAATTAAGCTGTTTCTAATGCGAAACACCTTTCACGTCTTTCACCGTGTCATTTTTTTTATTTTGCCGTTGACGTAAAATTTGCCAATTATTGTACACAACAGTAAAACACAATTAATATTATACAAGTAACGAATAGTGCGATAATTAAATTATCGTAATTATTTATTTAAATAAGGCAAAGTGGTCTATAATCAACTTAATATCATGTTTATATATACATATATATGTGTGTACGACTAGTATTCGCTTTATTAGAAAAGGCGGTAGTCCGTTAAGCCGGCCGAGATTGAGACTGACGAAAATAACGTTTGACCTCTCGAGAAATTCACAGACCAATGGCAACCATTAGCCCCGGGGATTCGTGCTACTGAATCGGACGACCCACGTCAAAGAGACTTAAAACGCATTAGAAACTATTGAAAACGTCACTTCCTTCGATTACACATTCCGAGTATCGTCCAATGCACCGAGAGAGACGTTCCGCAGAATGTCGGTGTAATCCCTAAAACAATCAAACGCCGAATTTCGTCGAGTGTTACGTGTAAAAACACTTAAACGCATTATTTTCTGTTCGAGCAATTGAATCAACGGACTTTACTTATCGTTCCGCGTAACTAGAGACATTCGCGGTTATAAAACAAACCGAAATTTCTCGTCGAGAAAAATGAAATTCTTCATTTCGAATGCACGAAACTCCATCGGATTCAGCTATCGCGACCATTTCTGTAGTATATTATACACATTAACGGGAATAATAGTGTTTTATGGGTTCTCGATAATTGTTTTAAAAAAGATCGAAAAACCTGGGCAACGTAGAAATGATTCGCTTTGAAAAATTTCTCAAATTTGCATCACGAACTCCTGTCTGAGATCTTCAAATCGAAAATAACTCTTAAGTTAAATTTTAATCTGAAAAACCTCAACAGGAAGGTAGGCGATTTTGAAGTCAATGGCCGCAAACCGTTTAGGTTTCTGATATAACCGAAAGCTGGTCAACCTACCTGTTGTCGATACAGATTTTTCGATTTCAAATTAAACTAATAATTTTAAAAATTCTCAAACTCATATAATTAATTGATTGCGCTTGATTATCAATTACAATATTGTTACTGATATAGACATATCTCATTTACTCAATTAGGCATTCAGTCTTGAAATCAAATGCGAATATATTATATTGGGCATTTATTATTCAACATACGACAAGGCGTGTATTGTGTTCATAATTTATAAAATCGGATAAATCGTTTTTTTAATTTAAGTGAACACGTTTCACCTAAACATTTGCTATTTTTTTTTTTTTTTATAATGAGTTTTATTGTATACTGCCAGACGGACTGATTTATTATTACAATCTTACATATTAAAATAATTATTATAATCGTTGTCATATAATAAATTATAATATGCTAAATGATGTACTTACGCCGGTTAATTTAAATAAACAATCAATCAATAGACAAACGTTATTTTTGTATTAAATAAAAGCGTGACGATTCGTCATCGATCACAACAGAATATAATATTGAAACCGCGATCCCTCTGTTTTTTCTTCATTCCCTCCGTAGTTACCGCGCAGTGACTTTGGGTTTTATCGAGTAAGCCATTGGCCGTGCGCGATTTTTCTCTCCTAACCTGACCCAACTCGATTTAAAATCGAAATACGAATTGGAATCAGCATATTATATAGCGAACGGTGTTCGAAACAGACGTACTGAGTGTCCCTAATCTGTGCCACCGTCCGTTTTCAGTAATGTTTTCCGTCTGACTCGTCATTTATTATTAGGTGCAGTACCTCTGTATAATACCGTGATGTCGTGTAGAGTGTAAACCAGTGTTTCCCAATCTATGGGTCGCGATCCAAATTTGGGTTCAGAAATACTTTTGACGGTTCGTGAAAAATATCTAATTTTTTACATTTTACCGCAGTGAGAAGTATTGTGTATCAAAATCCAGTTAGTCGTCACACCACCAAACTTCAAAGTTGCAATTAAATGCCAATATGATATTCAAATATATATTCATTAAAATTTTGAATTTAACAGCATATTCAGTATTTCTTTGAATTAATTAATACAATAACTTTGAAAAAATTATGCAAATTTACTATAGTACCACATATTTTTTTTTTTTTTTTTTTTGAAAGAGGAGGAAGAGGTGGGTTGTCCACCTAATCAAGTGTAATTTTGACGGTCACCGTGGTAAATAGGTTGGGAAACACTGGTGTGGACAATGTCACGAGCTCGGTGCGTTTATTTATTTCGGTGACACGGGTCCGTTGTACCACGGACACTTTTGTCAAAAAAAAAAAAAAAATCAATTTATCCGGGTTCAGAGTGAGTCTGTTTTTTTTTTTTTTTTTAATGCTCTAAAACATTTGCCACATTTCGGGGGTGGTTATGACGACTTTAGCTCCCCTAAATTTTGTTGAGCCTCCTCTCGTAAAATTTACAATTTTTTAAGTCTATGCATAAAAAACCGAAACGGTTTTCCATTATAATATCAATGAAAATAATAATATTACGTCTTCGACATTCTTCATAATCATTAAAGAACATGATAATATGATAATAATAAAATTAAAAGTGGGTTGAAAACTTAATTGACCACACCGTGACTTAATTATTGTTAAAACTTAAAAGTATCCGTGAGTTGACCATTTAATAACAAAAGTGTTCTCAGTTTCCTAAAGTGTAAATATCCATTGTTACCATTCGTGAGTTGTTTTTATCATTTAAATAAAGCAACAATCCCGTATCACGTGATATAATGATATTTAATTATTTGTTTATATTAAACATTTAAATTCTTCTTGTTCATAAGACTCGAGATCAGATCTACCCCTCGAACGCTTAAATGTGAACTTACTAATTGGAATTCGTAAAAGTTATTTTATAAATAGTTATTATTATACGACGTTATGTATAGGACTGAATTATTTGACTGGCGAATCGATGCAATTTTTTCACAAAATGTTTCATTTTCGAAATACGCGTAGATAACGTCATCCGAACGCTCCCATTTAAAACCCAGTTTTTCCCGGTTCAGAGTAGTAGGAGAAAACGTCGTTTTTCGCGGTAATAATTATTATTTTTCCCTTATAATAATACAATTAACATATCAACTAACTATTTTTTTTTTTTATCCAAGACTTCGACGCGAGGCGGCAGGGTGTCATGCCGGGCGGAGGAGCATCGGAGATCAAACGAATCACTGACCGGGAAAATCGGTAAACCCCTCCCCCTCCCCCCCCCCCGCGGTAATTTCGGCCGGTTTTAATTACGCCGTCCCGCGTACGAGACATTATGCCAAAGGCGATTTACTTAATATCCTGCGCCGGACTCTCGGACCATTTGCGGTCTCGGGCGGAGGTCATTTAATTAACGTTTCGGTTGCGCGCTGGTCGAGCCAATGACGAAAATCAATTTTCGTTTAAATAATTATTTAAATAATTATTTAGCTGGTCCTGACATTAGCATTTATTTATTTATTTATTTATTTATTACGCCCAAGTGAGCAAAAGTTACAGAATTTACATTATTAAATTGACAAATATATAGTAGATAAGTATATAGTATAAGATAGATAGTGACTAAAGATAAGT
>JAIPRM010009308.1:0-14927 GCA_025469315.1 Stegophylla sp. TES_Ste_2020
ATGATAAAAGAAAAAAATGCTACAAGATATTTTCTCATATTAAAATTTTTCTTTCACCAAAATATTTTTCATATTATTACGTATCATGTTTAAATTATATATGTAAAGTTTTTGGATTGAAAAATAACATTAATAGAGGTATTTTTGTCAAATTTTTTGTAGTTTTTCTCAAATTTCGAAATAACAATTGAGAATTTCAAAAAATGAATTCCAAATGCTAACTTCAAGTTAATCAGCATCAGCTGTTCATCTTTCGAAATAAAGGATAACGCTTTTTATACGCGATTTAAAATGGTTATAAGTCAACGCCGAATACTGTAGAAAGTCTATTGTAACTCTGTGACGCGATCATAAATAAATGACAAAAATCGACTATTGAATTTTCGAATACAGCCTCATAGAGGCACCAAACGAGTATAAGGAAAATATATGTCGTACTTCGCTAGAAAAAATATATAAATATATATATATATACATATTAAGTCGGTTTTCGCGTAACTGTGTTGTGCACAATACATATTCATTATTTTTTCCAACCCTCCCGACGTCGAACTCTGCAGTATACTGCACGACAACCGAAGTCAATATGTTTTTATTTGAACTTCTTTGAAGATCTTTCGTACAAAGTGCACTCCCCTTAGTTATACGGTTAAACCCACGCCAATCGAAAACGTCAACCACCTCTGACAGATAATTATACGCACAACGATGTTATCTCTAATTTTACGCATTCTAATCTGCCAGTAAATATTTCTCATATTATTGTCAATGTGTTTTTAAAATTTCATTGAGTTTTTATTTTAAAAAAAAGATAGTTTTCTAGTTTTTTTTTTTGTCAAATGTTGTATAGTGTTTCCCGAATTTTGAGAAAACTATTGAAAATTTCGTAAAATGATTTCTTAAAAATATAATCCAAAGGTAAATCGAGATTCGAAAAATCGCTGGTCAAAACTTTTGTACAAGTATTTTTATACGAAAATGTATACGCATTAAATAATGAAATAAAAAATAGAGGCCATTAACATAACAGCACTAGCTTCATCGTTTCACTCAGAATCTAAAAATAATCGTACAAACAAATAATAATATGAGATTCAATTAAATAGTGAATCCGCGATGTAAAATATTATAAACTACAATAACGTATCACGCAATGCAGATATTAAATTACATAAATATACAAATATAATTGTTGGACTCCTCTAATCTATTAAGGCCACTAAAACGTTACACTTCACAATGTACGCACAACGCGGTGTTCAAATTGAAATTTATCGTTTTTCCAAGGAAATATCGCCCTCTCCCCCGCGTTTCCCTCTCCCCGTCGATGTCAAATTCGATCTATGCGTGAAATGTCCAACGGTATATTTCTTTTTTTACGAAAATCGTATAAGGAACTGTCGTGAGAGTGTTGAAATAACAATAACAACGACGACACCAAATCACCACAACGCGTAGTAGTAAAACCAAATACGCGATTTTTATTACTCTCCTCGGAGAATGTATAAAATTATATGATTGAAAATAAGGAATAAAAAAAAATAAAAAATCCGTGCGCGAATACGAAGAGGTTTTATTGTTTAACTGTACACCACCGACATCCAATAACCGTGACATATATACATATTATTATCTGTGCATTTTTTTCTGCTCTCAGTCCGAATAACTTTTCCGACTCACTTTGTGTTTTTATTTATTTATTTATTTCGTTGTTAGGTTTTACGCCGAGACGCAAGAAAAATGGTTCGTGTGTGCTGCGAAATTATTATATCGAGCGATATAATAATATTATCTGTAAATCGTTGAGGTCGCGTGAACTGCTCGTCACAGGTCGTTCATACTGCTTTAAAAAATGTCGTTATCTATTTCGGAGTATACTAAAATTAAAGATAACGAGAAATATTTCTTCAATCACAATAATTATTCATATGAACAACATTTAACTACGCAATTGTAATTCGGTGAATTGCGTTCTGTAATGTCGCGGTAAACATGGTGATAAATTTTATGGCCGGTATTATCGTTTAATATGGCCTTTTAAAAAAGATGATAGTTATTATAGATGCTGTACATAATATAGAATATGTTTATTTCGAGACGATTCGATTGGTACGCGATAGACTCGTTTTATATAATGCAAGTGGCATAGACAAGAGAATAGACAATCTCTAAATAGCAAAAATTTACACTTTTCACTAGACTAAAACTAAGCCAGCAGTATGTTTTTATTTTTATTATTTTATTATTTTTTTTTTTTTCTTATCAAAAGTACTAAACAATCTGCACCATTGATTTAAAAGTTAAAATATGATTATGCTAACTTTTGCTGAAAGAAGCCATCCGTTGATGACACTTTCTGTTATTTATTTGATCTTTGTCGAGTACATTGCAACACCATTACACACAATAGTATATAAAATATTAATAACAGACGTCTTCATTCATAAAAAATATCTTTTTTACTCTGATAATAGCTTTAAACATTAAAGATGCAACTTCGTGTATAATATATAACGAGATATTCTCAGAATTAAAATAGTGGTTTATTGTGTGTACACAAGAGTAGTTATAGTTTTTTGGGCTATACACCATATGAAAGAGCATGAAATGAATGAAATAGTAACTTGTAGTCAGTTAAAATGTATTTTTAATAATACGAAAAAGTTATAAAAAAAAAAAAAAAGCGTTTAGAGTGAAGCGATAGAAAATTTTTTTGTTTTTTTTTTTTTTTTTTAACATATGGCACAATAAGAATAAACAAATTGATGGTGAGGACGAACACGATTATTCGACCGATTTTACCCTAAAGATAGCTAAACTTATTCGACTTTCCCAAAATCTGGGAGTTTTTGGTTTGGAGTGAGGTTAACTCCTCAAAAAAAAAAAAAATAAAAATATTGTCCATAACTGAGCGTATAGTCCCACGTCCAGTTTCCACTCAACCGCCTCCATATCACGTGCCTCCCCCCCCCAGCACTCCCGCACCACGTCGAGGTGTCGTATACGTACGTGTTCACGAGATACGATCGCCGGCCGGTTCAGCTCGGCTCGCTACACTCTTCGCGTTCATCTCGGAGTCGAAACCATCTCTGAAACCCAGTGTGATGCCTGCGAGACGAGGCCGAAGAGGGCACATCATCCATATAGGGGTTACACGTCGGTGTACCGTGAAAAGTCAATAACAGCTCTTGTTCGCGTCACCCGCGCCTTCACCGCACACAATCGACGCGCACCTTTATCCGTCGCGTTTACACCCGTATAACAACAACAACAACAACAACGCGTGTGTCGCCCCGTCAAGACAGACATCGGCCGTCTGGATCGGCGTTCGAAAAACCCGTATCTCTACGACAATAAATATTATACACGTACCAACTATAACTATAACCCTTCGTCGTCGTCGTCTCGTTTGTGGACTATATTACAATACACATCGTTACGTGTATGTGTGTGTGTGTGTGTATCGATATTGTGTACAGATAATCCTTTCGCTCCCCCCCCCACTGCCCTCGTACGGGGTGATTTTTATTCCACGAGAGAATTCCCATTCATCCCGATCACAGAAATAGATGCGTCCCCCGCGATAAGACCGCGCGCGCGCGACCACCGTTTACGATCATATCGCATTATAATAATATACGTAGTGTACGCGTTTAGGACTCTTCCCCCCAACTCCCGGCGATATATACACGTCACAATATCCGTTACGCGATACGTTTCCCATTGTTGGTCTCTTCCCGGGACAGATGTTCCCCAGTGAGAGCCAGCAGCGCACTGCAAGTCAAAACACTCACATGCGACTGCGACGGTAGGTATACACATAATATTAATATTATTATCATATCGTATTATAATATACCTGATGCTCTCCTGTGCCGGCCGTCGTCTAATTAATTTTACTCGCCCGAGCGAATGAAATAAACACACGAACGCCTCCTCTCCATTGTGTGTTTATGTAAGTACGCGCCGCCGCCGGTCTTAGTTTCTCCGTACAATAGTCTACGGAATACGTCCTATATGGGCGGCGGCGAACGATATAGCGTTATGATGTTTACAAAGCACTCGACACGACAATAAAAATATGTGATAACGCAAATTGGTTTGCTCCCAGCGTCGTGTATAACACGTAAATAATACATCGGTAAAAAGGTCGACGAGTGTAATAATATTGTGTGCGTGTGTGTGTGTGTGTGTACAGGGTGATTTTTTAAGACGAGCGTCTAGAGACTCCAGTGGTTCTTAACCAGTGTTCCATGTGATTCATCGTGTAACACAACTACTTTCGGAGTTGCGACTAAATAATTAAAATCTATCACGGTATAGCGTTTTTATTCATTTTCTGAAAGTTTTACTTTGTCTATTGAAAAATTATTCATAATGCATGAAAATTCTCTGAAAAATTACTTTAATAAAAATTCCGTAGTTGAAATATAGAGTTGCCGTTTGGAAAAAAATGTTTATACCTCCACAGGACATCATAAATGTGATACGAAAGAAATTGCTTGTGGAAAACATAATTTTTATAATAAGCTAAACATTCCGAAAAAAAAAATCAAAATTTTTGAATTTTTATAGCCAAAAAATAGGGTTGAGCATACTTAAAAAATCACCCTGTACAAAGACGTGTTTCGTCGTGACAAAGCTTCTGTTCGACTCTCGACAAAATCAATTACGCGCGTTCGACGACAATATCGAATTGGGATACGGGTTGTTGAGTAATGAGTTAGCGATAAGATTGGCAACAATTATGTGCGTAAACGTGTAATAAATAATAAAAGTAGTTAATATACAGCGTGGTTACGTGGACGAGGGGAATAGGAGGGGACACGGCCGAGCAAAGGGTACGACGACGGTAATAGTACCTACGTCGTCGTCATCGCAATGTTGTTATGCGAAATGCAAAACGCTTCAATGCAAAATGCACGTACACCGACGACGTTTATCGTGCAGTTAATATTGAAATAACCGTATAAGGAAGATATTGTTATGAGGAATAGGTAATTAACATACCCAGACAGCAATTTCATAATATTAATTTTATAGTAATTTTAGATTAAATCCTAAGTATTTCAATTTCCATATTTTGAATACAAAAAACCCGGACATACTTCGCACCATGGATATTCTTTGCCTCTTGGGTCACATACCCCTCGGGGTTGGTGTGTTGAATTTTACAGAAACGATGAATCGTTTCTTCAATAATACGATTCCAAATGAAATGTATTTATACAAATAAAGTACAATAATAACCGTCATTTTTTATACACACACCAAGAGTGTCTGACCCGAGGAGCGAAAAATACCGACGGTGCAAAGTATGTCCGGTTTTCTTGTACATACTTTACATTACTTTATTTAACTGACCTTTGCCTTACTTTACTTTGATTAACTTTACTTTTCATAACATTTTTTTATTCAATAAATAAAGAAAAGGGAAAAAAGACAGTTTTACTAAAAATTAAAAAACTTTAATAAAATACAAGTGTTTTTCAAAATTTTTTTACGCTTAAATATTTCTTATATTATTGTCTATCTATATTTAAAATTTCATAAAGTTTGGATTAAAAAAAAAAAAAAAATAGCTTCCGAATCTTTTTTGTCAAATTTTGGGTAGTTTTCCCAAGCTTTAAGAAAACAATTGGGAATTTCGAAAAATTACTTCCCTTCAGTGCCATTTAAAGGCGAATTCGGTTTCAAACAGTTGTTAATCGAAACATTTAAACAAGTATTTCCATACAAAACCGTGTAAACATAAAAAAAAAAAAAATAAATAAAATAAAAATCATTGTAAAACAATAGCTTCTTCGCTCCATCCAGAATATCTGAAATTAAAGTAACATCAAATAAAACAAAAAATTTCAATCGATTCCGATCCGTAACTCCAACAATGCAAATGGAGTGTACTATCCCGTTCCACTTCTAACCGTTAATAGTTTTCACCACAATATCCACCAACCGTCGGTGGATAGTGTTTAGTTTTTTACTGTTATTATGTTTTTTTTTATAGACTATTATTTTAATTTTAAATTTATTATATTTATTTATCGTCGAAGGGGGCAATTTATTATAAAAAAAAAAAAGGTTTTTATTACCGTTTTGACGACACGGAGATATTATTATAAACACGACAAGAATAAACGTAAACGTCAAAATGTTATGCGGCAAAAATCGGGTGTGTGCTGTGTATACATAATATTATGCACGTATGTCCGAGCGCAACAATAATATAATATAGAATATTATGATATTAAATACCTACTGTAAATTACAATATTACATAACCATGAATGTAAAACACGTTAACGTAATATTTCATTTAAGTTTAAAGCTTAATAATACCTTATTATTTAAATAATGTGCCGGCTCCGTGCGCCGATAAATGCGCGAATAAATAATCGTCTCCGGGAAGATTTTTTTTTTATATATATATATATTATAATATTGACTCGTTTTATGCATTAATGTGTGTTGTAGTACACACACACACACACACACACACACGTCATACGGTAGGAATCTTAGATGAACGAGATTTAACGAATATATTAATATAATGTATTGTATTTTTATTGTACGATTCGTTTAGTCGTACCTATAGTGTAAGAACCCGTTTTCCGCAAATCACTGCGGCATTCTCCAGGTAGAATATATTTATATTTATTAAAATACAGCGTTTTGCTAAAAAATATACACGGGCTCCCGACATAATATTTCCGGCCGGTCGTCACGCGTCTCCTCCATCTTGCACTCCGTCAAAACCACGCATGTTAAACTCTAAACATCAAATGAGCGAAAATATTTGAATATAATGACATGCGGGCTGCAGAAAATTAATAATCTTTTTTTTCCAAACAAAAATCATCGAATATACTGATTTTTCAACTGACTTTCAACTGATCTTTTTATTTGCTCTTTTTTAAAAAATTATATGCAAATGAATGTTGGACCGCGGGCCGCAAAAAGAAGAGTAAAGGGCCGTATGAGACCCACGGGCCGCGTATTTGACTTGCCTGGTCAAAACCATAACGCGAAAATATATGTTCACACGTTGAAGGATCGTTTTCGGCCAGACTAGAGAAGTCGCGTATACCAAACGTTATCCATTACTTTCTGTTATGATACAGAGGCGTAATTAAGGGTGGTGGTTGAGAGGGATAGATCCCCCCAGAGCCTTTTTTTTTAACTCTGTTAAATCAATTTTGTTTTGTTGCGAAGACATCTACGTGGTAAGTATATACAATTTTATACTCGCCCAAACACATTCTAAGGAACTCGCCTAAACACACTGTTTATTAGACAAAGAAAGTAATTCGTCCAAATGTATTTCGCTCTTTAATACCAATATAGCTACGTCGTATGAAAATTAGTATGTAAAACGTTCGCAATCGACCTTCTAAAGGATCTCACCCAATAAGAATCGTATAATCCAAGAAATAATTTATCCTTTCTTAGAAATTCACTAAAAATATCCCACCCGAGAAGCGAAGAATACATACTTATGCGGTAAAATGTGTTTTATTTATTTTTATGTTTATGTAATTTTACTAATTTATTTTCTTTACTGCAATTTTTTATTTTTTTTATTTTCCATCACTAGAATCTAAAATAAGGTTTTGATGTGTCATCGCAGTTTACTCTAGCCCCATATGATGTGTGTATGAGTGTGTGTGGTCGAATCAATGAAAAATACTCGCAGCGTTAATTTTTTTCCCTTTATCTTCGGTGGATTAGTTGCAGCAGCAGCAGTACGACGGATACTTAAGTAATAGAGACAAATATTTGAAAACGCGTGTAAATTAAATAACACGAGCTATAGACAATATCAATTCTGTAATAGTAACAATAATAATAATAAAAATAAATAACCGAGTTAGTATGATAAACGAGCAATCCAAAGCGTTTTTTTTTTTACCTATGCTATTGTCGGCTGCAGCTGAATCACTTAAGCCTCCCTCGCACCACATCACATGCTGGGCGACTGATTGGTACACGGCAACGGTGCATATTATTTATGTAGATTAACCCACTCACTTTATAATAATAATAATAATAATAATAATAATAATAGTAATATGTTACTCCTCGAACGCCGATCTTCAGTTAACCACACCGGTGGCACGGACAGAACGATGAGTGTGCATTGTTTTTCTCTAAATTGGTTTGCCTCTTTTTTTTTCATACGTCGTGTATGCTTATAATGATTACACGCGTGCGCCATAAATCACGAGGTTTACGCGCAAGGTACGATAGCGTTACACAAAATTTTATGTATGACTATATTATGATATATGACGTGTGCATTGTACGATTGTAATAATAATTGTATTTTCTCGTTTACTCAATTTCACTCGGACGCATTTGCCATCTGATTTTGCTCTCTCGTCGACAACAGGTACCAGATCGGCATACTTCAGTTGTGTGTGTGTGTGTGTGTGGCAAAAATAGTGGTAGATAAAATTCCGAATTCGGTTCCGGAGCACAAAAAATATCACAATACGAGTCGAGTTCAAGTCAATACTGCGAAAATGGGTCCACACGAACTTATCTAGAGACGTCACAATTAGCAAAGTCTCGTCGATTGATCGAATTCATTCAAGAATCGAATTTTGATTTTTAAAGATAATTTCTAATTCTCAGTAAGTTTACCAAAATAACTGTTGAAAATAAGGAAATCATATCGCTTAGAAATTAAAAATAAATGAAAAGATCGATTTTACGAATGAATTAAAAGTCAATGAACAATTTACTGATGATTAAACATACCTTATTGATCAAAATTCACGTTTTGTAATTATTTCTAATTCATTACCTTATGACCTATGGTACCTAACGTGGATACACTTTTAATAATTAATTTTAATTAATTTTTACTTAATTGGGTGCTAAGGGAACTGATATACATTTTATTCCTTTCAACATTTTTCAATCACCAAAAAAAAAAAAAAAAGATCAACTGCATTTACTAATGAGAGTAAATTAAGCGTAATGTTATACAGAATTATATTGTAGATCGGCATTTAGACTGTATATGTAGATTAAAAATATGTGAAAAGCGATATTTACGACTGATATTGACATCAAATGAATCCATTTAGCCTGATATTTTAATGAGTCATAATTATAATAATCAATTAATTATATAATTATCCCACCGGTTTGCTGTGCAACGTGGCGACATATAAAAGTGTGCTAATAATAAGCGCAACAACTGAATTTGATAATTCGTACACATACATCGGCATCGTCGCATCCCATTTCGCGTGCCATCATACGCCTTATTAAGGGTCAAAACCGTTTTCTTAGTTATGCGCAATCGTATACGCAAAAATCAAAACGCGCTCAATCGTACTCAGCCGTATTAAACGCGATTTATACTTTGTTTTCCCCAACCCGCCGACGTTTTCGCTATTACCATAACGGACGCCACCGATTGTCCATCCGTCGGACATGATAATAATAATATGAAACAGTGTTTGGCAAACGCGCAACAAATTAAAAAAAAAAAAAAAAAAAAACCGTAAACATTACGCTCTAAGTATGCGGCTGTTGCGCGTGCGCCAGCTATTCGCGAATCACTTGTAAATCGTTTAAGCGAGTTTATCGCGCGTTTAAATCTATTTCAAACTTCCACGCGCGCGACCGGTGTAACATTGTACCGGACGAGAATGAAAAATTACGAATTCCTTCGTTCGTTCATTCGCAAAACGAGAACGCGTATTACACTCGCCGGACGTTTGGCGTGCGCGTCTATCGCAATAATTTTGTTAAGTCGAAAACCGCTTCTACTCGCGGTCCGTTTCGATCTGCGCGAGAGAAGAGTACAACAAGGTAATAAACAAGGACGCGCGGTGAAGACTTTATTTGTTTTTTCGAAACACTGCCAGTGTAACTTGACGATAATAATAATATCGTTGTTAATAACCGTGTACCGCGTGCGCGAATTTATGTGACTTCGTAGACGAATGATTTTATTATTATTAAAAATCGGTGGGAAAAAAAGCGCGTTGGACACGAGTCGACCGGTTGTACGCGATGATAATAATTATTCGACTGATTATATTCTGCGGGAATTCACACAAACGCCTCTCGGTGGAAACGATGACTTTTTTTTTTTTACGAGCAAATTGAATTAGCTCGTAATTTATATGCAAATTGTTTGAACGTGTGCGGTGTACGCGTAGGTACGCACGGTATTTGCACACGCATCCGTTTTTTCCCCATATGCGTTCTGTACACATGTCGCTGTTGAAAATGGGTATATATATATATATATATTTCTTTTATAAACATATGTTTTCGTATGTCCAACATATTATACATTTAAAACAGGCTTTGCCTCTAGATGGTACTTTCGAGAGATACTTTTTCGAATTTCTCAAAAATTTGGGAAAAACTAACAAAAATTTGATAAAAAAGACTTGGAAATTTTTTTTTTTTTCAATCTGAACTTTATGAAAATAGATAGACAATATTATGAGAAATATTTTGGTGCAAGAGAATTTTGAAAATGTGAAAAGAATTTTGGAAATTTTTTTCCAACATTTTTTTCTCATATTTCTATTTTTTAAAATTCAGTAAATTTTTCTTTTTTTTTTTTTCTTTATTTAATGGATATACATATATATATATACATATAAAAGTGAAGCAAAGCAAAGATAATTAATGTTAAGTATAGAGTATAGACAAAAGAGCCAGAAATTCGATTATATTCAATCCGAATAAAATGTAATATAGTGAAATAAATTGTAGAACGCTGGATTTTACTACAAAGACTTGAATAGGGGTAAGTCAGCGCTGTATAACTGTGCGCAGTATTTGAAAAATAGAAAGATCAGAAACGGAGAAAACACTAAAAAAAATAAACAAAATATTATGCTCGTTTATCAGTTGACAATTGGAGGAGAAAAAACAGGAAAAAAGACATCTTGTGGGGAGTTTCTGAATCGAAGGACGATCCCGTGTAAAACAGGACGCGTGGTCGACCCAGACTACAGCAAATAAAATCGTGGAAGAGTCGCGCTCGAGTGTAGCTCGCGTTTTACAGACCACTGAAGTACGCGAACTCTCTGCGACAAACTCGATATTTAAATATATATATTATATATTACGTACAATAACCGTACACGAGTACATAAGTCATGTTATGATAATAATAACATGCGTATAGAGTCGTCGTCGCACGTCGTCGTTGTCCTGTGTTCGGAGCGCTTTTCGTGTATGTATTTTTTTTTTTTTTTTTTTGGAATAATTTTCGGTCAACCCAACAGCGCTTTGTACAGTACGTAACGCTTAACATAACAATGGACGCGCGCGCGCGCGCGCGCATTATAATAATATTACCGTACGAATACACGTCGTACCTATACGATAATATTATATATGTCGTATATAGGTGTGCTTGTAGTTTTTTTTTCTCCCTTTCCGATGAATTCCGTGAGCGGCTCCCGTCGGGGGGCCCCGTGTTTATCCGACGTTCATGTAAAACACGAAGCGTACACACACACACACACACACACACACAAACCGCTTGTGTGTATTATGATATTATTGTTCTTTACACACACATTCGTAAACCTACGAGTGTAACACGGGAATAACACACACACACACATACATGTGTAAACGTCGAGACGTTATGTATATAACTCTGTCGCAGGAGGTACGCGGGAATCGGTGGACGTCAATCGGACGGCGCGACTTTAACGCACATTATAATATTATTATTATTATTATTATTATTATTATTTTTATACCAGTGGCGATCAGACGTCGCGGTGAGAAACGATTATGGAATACCTGGGCCTGGACCGGTGCTCGTGTGTCATACGTGTACACGTGCAGTGTATCGCTCGGACGTTATAATAATAATAATATGACATATTTTTAAGTATACACAAGCGCGTCTCTCTCCCGTGCGTCACATTGTACGGTAATCCTCTTCTCCACCTTCTCCTTCCGGCCAGCCATGTCCTTCCCCTCAACGTTCGTACGGGATTTATTGCGTCCGTATGACTGCGAACAAACCGTTGCGACGAGGCCGAATCATAGAATTTTGGCATCACTTAATGCTTACAAAAAAAAAAAAAAAAAGAAATCTAAGCTCGAATTAAAAAATAAAATGAAATTTTGTTTTGACGTTATATTGTGGTTTCAACGTTATTCATTGTATAATATACTACTTGTGGTTATTAAAAAATCTTATTATACGTTTATGGTTGTTAGAAATTTAAAAGATATTCATTTTTTGAGTTTAACGTTACTGAGAAGTCAAACGTAATTTATTTCTTAAGTTTAACATTATTGTCATTTTAAACTTCTTAAATTTTCCATCACATTATTCTTATAAATGTTTTTCCAAGTTTTCGGAAAAAGTATTGAGAGGTATGAAAAATTTGCAAATAAGGGTCTGGGTAGTCAGTTTAAGAGAGAACGAAACGGAGGGTTTCCAAAAATCGTTCTCAGAATTCAAAAACCCGAGACCGGTAAAACCGTCGACTCCGTACTCACCCTATTAACCGCATATTATTATTATTATTATTATACTTAACGGTTGGTAATTTCCACCGCACGGTCATTGTTTTTAATACTATATCATAATAGTTAAATACAATTTATCATTATTTGTATTACTAAAAAAAAAATTATAAAATTAACGAAAGCCGTTTCGCGTGTCTGTTACACGGCTGCCAGTACGCCAGTGGGTGTGATGGTAGTGTTTGTACAGCGTGGAATAATAAATAATAATAGTAAAAAAAAATTTATATATAAATTAAAACAGACGCGCGCCCGCATAACGGCACTCCCCCGCGTCCGTCGCCACCAAAATCGGGGTCGGGGAGCGGAAGGGTTAAAAGTCGGAAATGAGAAAAACCGTTTTGTAACCCTTTATCCCCGAAAAACCCGGTGAGCCGTTAATTGCAACCACTGGTGTACACACGCGGTTTCTTCGAGGGCGACCGATCGTTTAGAAAATAAAATAAGGACGTGACCATGTGCTGTTGTTATAATTGCCGCGGCACAAACAATGCGTAATTATTATTAGCGGCCGTGCGCTGTGGAATGGACAATTTTCAATAATTACACGCGAACATGTTATTATAATATTATTGTGTATTGGTGTCGACAAACTCCTCCTTTTCTTCCTCCTCCTCCTCTTAATTTTCTCCGTAGGACCCGGCAAACACATGGACATGTGTCCGACTATACTTTGTTTAAATACACTGTTATTAATTTCACTGTGTAATCACATTTTAATAATAATAATAATAATAATAATCAGCAATTACAATGTTAATAACAATAATAGTAATAATAATAACGCTATCCGGTGAATATTATTCCGTCACTATTATCGATTCGCCTTGACAGACGCTCGTGCAATCGGTCTTACAAGTAATAATTATCAACTACACAATAATATCATATTGTCGACCGTTTATGGCTGTCGAACAATAATAATAATTTCCCGTCCTCGGTCCTCGACGCAAGCACCATAAATCAAAAACTTTCAAAACATCTTTTTGCCAAGGGCTCAAAAACGATTTTACGACTTCATGTTCATACTTAATAAAAATGTTGAGGGATAACATGTTTTTTTGTTTGATTTAGCCCTCCTAATAATACTTATCTTATGCAATTTATGAAAAATATGGAGGGCTTTGAATTGGATGCTAAGATCCCAAACCTCTCTGACTTCCTCCTGTGTCTTATACTATTATGTTTTAGAAATCGATAAAAATCAAAATAGTAAGTCGATAACACTGAAAATTTAATTTATTTTATAAATTTTTTTCACACTGAGTTTTAAATTTTGGAGGAACACTTACCCTAAGTACACGGAACATCTGTGTTCCACAGAACACTGGTTAAAAACCACTGCTTTATGATTTATAACGTTATAATCACAGAATAAACAAAAGAGGATCTTATACCCTCTCCAAAAACGATCAAAAAATTTATGAAATTAAACGCTTTTCCAAATTATAGATATTTTTCTTTTATTCAAGATTTCTGTGATTTGTTGCTAAAACTATTCATTTCATATTACCAAAAAACTATCATAAAATTTAATTAAAAATGTAATTAAAATAATATCATTGAGAACTTACTGATAATCAACAAATTTTATATTATCATATTAACGGGTTTGCCTGAATAGCAAAGTAGAAATTCCATTTGAATTTTTAAATTTGGAAGCATATTTAATTTCATCAAAATTAAAACGTGATTTTTTTCAACTCCAATGTTAATTTTATAAAAATTCCCTTAGGTTTATTTTGTATTATAACTGTTGTCAAGAAACGATTGAGATAGACAACAAAAAGCAGTGAACACAAATTTTAAAATATCACTAAACAAAACGGAACAATAAACGAAAATGTGGGTAAATCGAAAAATCCAAATAAAACACAAAACGTTACGTATCAGAAAACGAAAAAAGTTCTGAAACAAAAGTGATAATAAAAACATAATATTTATTATTTTCATCCTTTTTTTCTACACATACGTATATTGTCTTATTTATAGGATTAATTTAATAGAAAATTAATAATGTTTAAAATTACAGTGACGCTAAATGTAAAAGAAAACAATGTTTAAATTTCCAATAAAGTAAAACGTTTAATTTCGCAATTACAATAAACGAAAAAAGTGAATAACTTTTAAATATCTAATAACGATGAGCGCAATATTGCAACTAATAACGTTTGAACCGCAATAACGTTAAAACGACATTTTTGTTTTTTAGATTCTGAGGAGAGCGAAGAAGCTAGTGTTTTTACAATGATGTTTATTATTATTATTTTTTTTTTTTTCTGTTAACACTTTTTCGTATAGAAATACTTGTCCAAAAATTTCGATCAGTACCTCTCTGAAACCGGATTTTCCTCTAGATTGTACTTTAAAGAGGTCATTTTTTGAATTTCTCA
>JAIPRM010009309.1:0-14926 GCA_025469315.1 Stegophylla sp. TES_Ste_2020
TATTACTTTAATTAAAAGTGAATTAAAAATTATAATTTTTTTAAATATTTTTTTGATAGAGTACCTATAAAACTATTTGTGTGTATAGCTTATATTCTAAGTATAACCATGATTTTAATTTTGTATTCAACTCTGATCCTTTGACTTCAAATATCAAAAATCTAAAAAAAAAAAAATAATAATAATAATAAACAAATAAATGGATTTGATAAAAATGTTTTAAATGATTGATAAATGGTTAAAAAATAATAATAATAATAATAATAATAATTTCACACTCCCCTCAACAAAGTTTTCTACCCATCATACACAAAAAAGAGTGTAATACGAAAAGTGACAAAAAATAGGCACTGCATTATGTTATAAATGTTTTTCAAAATAATGTTTTTATGTGTTTAAAATTAAATTTAATCCATGATAGGTAGTTTAAAAATTATACTTTTGTCACGATTCAAAAACATATATATATATGTGTAATACTTATTTATTTAAAAATATTATGAAAAATATTTTTGTCCTGTATTTTATTTTCTTAAATATGGTCACCCTACATTAGACTATAACAATTTTTTTTTTTTTTTTTTTTGGAAGTTGTTACCGAGGCTAGTAATGGAGCCGGTCACACAATGGTTTTCCCGATGCATGTTTTAGAGCTAATCCAATCCTGCAGGAATCTAAAATAACTTCGTATTATTATTATTATTATTATTATTATTATCCTGCGCGCAGGATGAGTTGAAACGGTCGGGCAAGAGTCGGGCGTCGGACGCGGACACGGACGTGCCGATGACCGTCAACCAGAACGCACGGCCGCCGGGGCCGTACGCCGCCGTGCCGGAAGTGCTGTTGCGGTACTTCAGCGTGGATGCGGACGGCACGCCCCTGCTGACCACCATCACGCCGGAAATGGTTGACCGGACCGCGGACTTTGGGGGCGATTGGTCGAGCAGCGACGACTACGTGGACATGCCGGGCGACGGACGGCACCGGAGACGGGACTACTCCGCGACGACCGCGTACCGTCTCGTGTGAAACCGAGAAAATTACGCGGAGAAAATGCGTTTTTTCGGATTTGCCGTTTACTTCAGACATTTTTTTTTTTTTTGATTCGAAATTTTTAAACTCACATAGTTGTTGACATAGATACGAGAAATATTTTGGCTTGAGATGATTTTTGAAAATGTGAAAAAAAAATTTTTGGACATTTTTATAATTTTTTTTTTTTTCACATTTAATCTTTTTTCCTTTATTTATTGGGTAAAAAAAAATATAAGAAAGTAAAGTTAAGAAGTAAAATGAAGCGAAGTAAGTATGGACTAGAAAGCCGGACATACTTCGCACCACGGATATCCTTCGCTCTTCGGGTCAGATACTCTTGGTGAGTGCGTTGAAAATGACGACTATTATTGTTCTTTATATTATTATTAACTTCTTTTGCTACGAATATTGTCTTATTGAAGAAATTATTTATCGTTTCTTTAAAATTATACACACCTTTCAAGAGTATTTGACCCGAAGATTGAAGAATATCCGTGGTGCAAAGTATGTTTCTTGTCTATACTTTACTTTATTCTACTTTTTTTTTTTATTTTCTGTGCCAAATGGTTCTCTCTCTAGAACTTTTTGGTTCCAAGTTTGGTTTTATTAATATTGTTAATAAGTTTTTAAACAGCTATTGAGATATAACATCTGACGTGATTTAAAATTTTACGTTTTTTGATAGTGTTTTCATCCAAATTGAATTACTATAAGCTGAAAAATATTTAAATGCACTTTGATTAGCTCTCCTGAAAATTTGCATTTTCATGCATAGAACCTTTTAGATCCTAACTCTCGTAATAACATTAAAAACAATATTATATAATAATTTAAAAACAATATTTTATTGTATATTATATACAAAACACAAATATGAAATATATCTTTATGTGATACTGCATTATGTAATATCTACTAATATGAAATACATATTTTCTTTTATAAAATTAAATGGCCCCAACGTTTTTAGAGTCTGGCTACTAGCATTTCTTATTTAATCAGTTGATTTGAACAAATTATTGTATACTTTTTGTACAGAGTATCATTTACTGAATTTTCATCGTACAATGTAAAAGCACGTGTGAAATATTTTTTACTATTCATATTCGCGCTGCTTAGTGGTGTAATTTATTTCATTTATTTATATATTTATTTATTTTTATTTATTTGAAATTCATATATTGAATACATATTAGAATATGAACACCGGTGGACAGTGATGATTGAGTGAAATTTTATTATTTATCATTGTTACGACCATAGGATACAATTATGAACACAATACAGATTATACATAGAAGATATAGCTGATAAAATTAAAAAATTATTACAATTATCTATGCAGGTAAATATACCTATTTATTTAATAAATTATAATCATATTTAAAATTTTAATCACAGTACAGCATTTATTATGATTAGTATTACGCACAACATTGATCAGTGATAATTACATCAAGGACTTTCGTGCACTAAAAAATCATCAAATATGCATTTAAAAATATGCACTTATGCATCAAAAAATTTAAAATATGCGGTTAAATATGCCCTTAAACAAATTAATTTTATTATTATTCTATATAAGTTATAACTAGATTTATTTTAGATTTGGAATATTTTTTGAATGTTAGATCCCATCCAGTACCCACTGACTACAGATACTTGATATCGTTTTTATACCACGTAACTACTATTCCTTAAATAAAAATACAAAAATAGACGTCATAATGAATACTGACCATTATTATTATTTCAAGATAAAATTTATCTTAATCGTCTTTAATAAGTTTATAACAAATTGTTAACCTTGATTCATGAAAAATATTCACCAAAGCGCTTGATTTTCGATAAACCATCAAAATATGC
Source organism: Stegophylla sp. TES_Ste_2020 (assembly GCA_025469315.1). Taxonomy (NCBI): domain Eukaryota; kingdom Metazoa; phylum Arthropoda; class Insecta; order Hemiptera; family Aphididae; genus Stegophylla; species Stegophylla sp. TES_Ste_2020. The sequence goes on from JAIPRM010009309.1 coordinate 2,905, forward strand.
ACTAAAAGCTTAAAATATGCTCTTATCATCAAAAATATGCCCCTTAAACCAAAAAATATGCGTTAAAAACTTTGAGTATTTCATCATACTTTATATACGTTATGAAATGTATTTTATACTTAACAAGCATACGACAAAGTTGACCAGAAAAATTATGCAAATGCATGAAAGTCCTTGCTCTAGTGACAATAAATTACGATTGGTAAAAAACTCTTCTGTTCATAATTTTTCAGATTTCAATGATATTTTTATTTTAGAATACAAATGACCTTTTGTTATAGTGCACCAGTTGTTAGACGTAAACTAAATAAGTAGAAAATCTTGATGTATTTTGTATCGTTTGAACCATGGGTATTCGTCGCTCTTCGAATAGAGATTATATATATAATTTAATATATTCTCTTCTCTTATAATTATTTAATATATTAAAAATAAAATTTTTCAAAATATTTAATTTTAATAATCTAAGAGTAGCAGTCTGTAGCAACATCCGGAAACAAAAAAAAAAAAAAAAAAAAAAACATAATAATAATTACATTATCATTAAATATTAACTAGAGTCAACTCTTTGAAAATAATTAAGGAAATTAAGTCAATATGTATAATAATAAATATAAGAACCTCCTCCAAACCATGAAGTGGTAATCATGAAGCTTGTTTAAAAATCAAAAATATATATATATTTTTTTTTTAATGCATTTGACGCATAAACCACGTTTCAAGAAAACGTTAAACAATGTTTAAAACTGTTGCATGTTAAAATTTTCACCTTTTTGATTTAAGTACTTAATTTTTTTTTTTTATCAAATCTGCCTGAGAAAAAGTGTGCGCTATAATTTTGGGTGTAATACAATGCATTCAAAATGCATTGATATAATTTCATATGATACATAAAGTAATGTCTATGATATATGATAAGTGATAATAATATTGTTTATACCAAAATATGGTGTCTATGTTATCATGATTGAAAATATTGAATATTTGTTTTTAACAACCGACTCGATTTCATTTTTATTAAGTGATATATTTAATTAATAATACACTTTTTAAAAAAATTTCAATCACATAGTTTTGTATATACTATAATTTACAGTCTTTGAAAGTTGTAAAACAATTTTATGCAAGGTACAACTATTATGACTAATTTCGAATGTATTTATATTAATTCGTTTTTTTGCAAAAACGGTTAACGCTCTAATAAGGGACGTTGTTGGACATTCCATTAGAAAGACCATCAATATTCTAATTTTTTAAAAGTGACCATTGTTTATGTGCTTCAGTTCAATAGAAAACACTGCTTATGTCCTCTCAGTAGAGTAATTTAGTCTCTTATGACAATAATTATCGATTTTATGCGAAAAATACTTATTTTAGATATTATATATGATTGGAGCATAACTTATCTAAATATCACGTCCCACTACTTTGAATTAAAGAAATTGATTCCAAATGGCACTTTAAAAAGCTCCAATCAGATTAATTTTATTGAAAAACAGATTTATTGTTTTTATAAAATTTGGGTGCAACTGGTTTCCGCACATTCACTAAAATTACAACTCGTTTGCGCACATTTTTACAACTCGTTTGCACACAGATTATTTCTAATGCGACCACTCGTTTGCGCACACATTTCCCTTCCCACTTACACAGGCTTAGGACTTTCAGAGAATATTTCAAGTTCACTTGTGTGTATTCGTTATTTCGTAATTCGCATAACATATAAATAGGTGAAAATTTCAAGTTTCTAATTTTTCTAGTTTTTGAGGTTACGGTTAAATTACTAAAATCGGTTTCATGAAATCTCGTTTACGACACATTTAGCCGTTTTCACTAAATTTTTCAACAGTTTTTCCTTGTTATTGGAAGAAAAGGTATTGAGAATTCTGAAAAATCATTTGAATTACTATAGGAATGCAATTTCTTACCTAAACAGGTACTTATTATGAAAAAGAAGTGTTTCTATACGAAAAAGTGAAATAATGAATAGACATCATATAATAAAAGCACTAGCTTCTTCTAGAATCTAAAATATTTAAAAGTCACCTCTCCTTGAAAATAGAGTCAGGACGCCCCCTTTCACTGTACCCTGTACGAGTGAATAGTCGAAACTAAAGCGATTTCAGTACAACAGTTTAGCGATGAGTAATAATACATTTTATCTAAGTATAACGAGTTAAATTATAGATAAACTCATTATTTTGAAACACGATTAAAGATTATATACTTTTAATCATATTATATATCTTTAATCATGTTTGAAACCTTGAAAATAACTATCGTTGGATCGTCCATGTACCTATTCAGATGTTTTATATATTATTTCTTTTGAACGGACACTAACGTGTAGTATATTATTGTGTTAACGAGTATATAGTTGATTTCATAATATTTTGGTCGCAATAAAGTAGTTCCATTTACAATATATTGTGCTCAATCGAGTAGTGCCTTCTATAATATGTTGTGCGCAAACGAGTGGTTCCTTAGACAACAATTTATGCGCCTTAAATTAGTTGTAGCCTAAAATTCAACCCACCGACAAAGACTACTCATATTCCTTACCCGAGGAGTGAAGTATAACCACGGCTTAGAGTATGTCGGGATTTTTAACTTTTTGTCTCTAGTTAATTAAAATATAATTTATTTTTTATTTATAGAAATTGAAGTTGAAAAGAAATATTCCGTTCAAATTAGGATTCCGGTAAGCTTTACTACAGCGCAACTTCTGCGATACAATGATTGAGTCATATTTACGCGTTATGTCCTTTACGTCATCAAGTTTGTTCGTTTTGTATTTGTGTTTTTTGAAAATACGAACAGTTTGTACCGTTGACGTCATAAGCGCTGCCAATGACTACCAACCAGCAAGAGAGTTCGTGAATTACAATGCGATGACAGAGCTGATGCACTCCGAGTCGGTATTGATAAGCGGAAACAGAATAGGCCTGAAAGAATGGTTATACCAAGTTCGCGACGGCGGCGCAGACAACGACGAAGACACGAGAAACTTGAGTTCAAAAATAATGTTCACTTTCATGAAATGCGAATGTGCGAGTTACGTGCACGACGCGATGGAGCATTTTTACGATACCATAACTATTTGCGCGGGTATTGGCAAAGTAACAATGACGTCCGTTTCGGTCGTGGAAAAGATCAACGAACTGGTATCGCTGGCAATAAGCACTCTGTTCGAAATCAGCGACAGATTTCAAAACGTGAAATCCGACGAACCGTATTTCATCAAAACCCTATTGATGATACACACTTATGTCAAGAGCTTGGCTCGTTTCAAAAATCAAAACGATGACGACGAACCGCGTTCGTCGGACGATTCTTCGACGGGTTCTTCAAACCACTTATCAAGAGGTTTTTCTAGCGGTTCTTCCAGAGGTTCTTCGGACGGTTCTTCCAGAGGTTCTTCGGGCGGTTCTTCCAGAGGTTCTTTGAGAAGTTCTTCGAGTGGTTTTTCTTTGAGTGGGATGACGTTAAAACGGTATCCCGTCGATCAGCCGCCGGCGTCTCTACAACAGATACAAGACAACATGAAACGCGTCGTGTTACAGATAATGAATCTACTCGAAGGATACACAATTGAACACTGTTATTCTGTCATGGCGAACGAAACCGGAAAAACCAATAATTGTCTACTCGGAGCGGAACGATTCAACGTGCATTTGAACGATTTTCGTAATTTTCTCTCGACAGTCATAGCGGGATCTAACATCCTGCCCATCGACGTGGACTATTTTCAGTTGAAAACGTGCATGCAGGACAACGTGCCGTATGAGGAAACCGGTTTGCACTTGTTGTGCGAAAAGTTTCTGCAAGAATCAACGGTGAAAAGATCGGACGGAACGCGCAGGATATCCGTCAGGGATTTGGCTAGGAAATTGGAATACTCGTCGGACATCGAGTCCGTGTACGAATTCCAATTGGCGGTGTACAAAGTGATGTTGAAAATCATATACAGAGAAATCGACGACATGTGGACGGATCCTAAACGCATCGAACAGTTGGACGTAGGGTATTGCGAACTGATATTGAAAAAACTGAAATCGATGAATTGCCCGATCGAGATCGTACACAATTTCGAATTCGTGTTGAACGTGCAATACAAGTACAATAGAACTACAGATGACCGCCACAGGTTGTCCATTAACGGCTTACGCGAGATCGCCAAATGCATCATGAGACCCAGGACCAAAGGTCTTACCGAAGTACAGATCCCCGGTTATAGTCTGGTAACGGAGAAATTGAATTTGAGGCTCATGTTGGACGTCATTGTTCTAGACGATCGGTTCAAACAGTTTTGGTGGGTTTTCAATTGCCTTCACTTTGAATCGGAAAAAAGATCACTGAAAGTGTACGATTCTTCGTTGGATTTATTCCCCAGCATGGGGATCGCTCCGTTTGGAATAAGAAATACATTCAAATGCAACGGACTGATCAATGTCTATCGCAATCTCCTGTGCATCGAACGCAAATCTCAAGAATGTCTGTCGCGTGAAATTCTCACGGTCAACAATTGCCTGTCGGAACTGCGCGAACTTCGTGGGTCGTTTTCGAAATATTTACGCCGGGAATTGGACAAATGGAGAGAATCCGCCGCCGCTGACGAAAGTGACGAGGACCTGATGAAAATCGTGTTGGCCGCATATATCAATTTGAAAAACGAATTCAACGCCGATGTGGAATACGTGCAGAGGCACAGGACCCGGGAAGAAATGGAGGATTTGAGAACCGCGTTAATTGAAAAACACGAGAGACTGAAACGAATGGGAGAGATCATTATGAATTTACTAGATAACTACCAAATCCGTAACTGCTACGCGATAAGGAACCGTCACACGTTGTCGTTCATGAGCGAATGCGCGAAAATAGAATCGACGAATTTGTTCGGAGCGCAGGTGATGAGTGCGGAATCGAACGTGATGCAATCTGCGTTCAGTAAATTAACGCCGAAATGCGTGACGTGCACCAGTGTGGATGAAACGGGAAACGACGCGGACTGGGCGGAGCGTTTTTACGATATTGACGTGTTGACGGGAAAGGAATGGGTGGACGTGGAGGAAACGATCGGGAACGGGACGTATTTCGAATGGCGCGGAGAGAGCAAGAGCGTTCACGAGATATACGCGGAGGTCACGGAACACATGTTGAACGTGCGCGATCTCGTCGATTATCAACGGTTGTACTTGAAATGGGTGCTTTACGTGTTCTATAACTCGTGGTTCAAAGTCATCGACGCGCTCAACCATGATCTGATGACGGAGAACGGAGAATCGGAAGTAGAGAAGAAGAAGAGATATCAGATGGCGCAGAAATTCATAACGGCGTTCAACGAACTCGTTTGGCCGGCGCCGTTCAACAGGTACGCGAAATATTCCAATTCTCTGATTGTTTTTTACAGTATTTTACACGACAACGGTTTTGACGTCACCGGAACGACCTCGGAAATCATAATGATCTATACGGAATGCGTCAGACCGATGACCAAACTGTTCGGAGTGGTAGGCGCGAGGCAATTCAATTTGAATGACACCAAAACAGCGTTCAGGAAAATATACTTGGCGAGCGAGTGGGACGTCAACAACGTGTGTTCAGACATGGTGTTTTATATGGAAAATATTTTAACCATGATCAACGAAAAATTCATTTTCTTCGAACAGAGTTTACAGACCTTTAAATGGACGATTCCCCATTATTAATTCGAGTATTTTACTCCGTTTCTTTTAGCAATTTGGAAATTCAATTCCTTTGATTTATGTAGATAGACACATTTTGAATAAAAAATCTAAATATACGATGAAATATTTTAAAGTAAACGATCGCGATAACGACGATTTCAAAGAGTGGTTTCGATCCCATTGAGTGTTGACCGATCCTTATAGAATTTAGTGTGGCCATACGTCCTTAAATAATGCATATTATTGATAATCAATCAGTAGGGCTAAGTACTTAATAGTATATTATATTGGCACTTGGGTATCCGACTGTAAGACATATTTTATTCCCTTTAGTTTTCAGAACCTTTTTTTATTTTTTTTTAATTCACTTGATTAGTTTATTTTCATTAATTTTATTTATTTATTTGTTTATATAATTACTTATTTATCTTTTTGTATTCTATTTAATTTAAAACGTTGTTTTGTTATGCTCAGTGTCATATCCTATTAAAATATAGTATACACGAACAGATTTATTTATTTGTTATTATTACTTTTTTTTTTTTTTTAATTCAATTTGGTATAAATCGTATATTTGATGCACATTTTGACACATTTGATTCACATATTTTCATTATAAATACCACATTTCTAGTGTATATGATTACGATCTCTACTCTTAAGACAACAAGTAACAATTTATAATAGTATTTTATTGTTTTACAAGATTCTGGTTTGAGAGTACAGAATCAAAAAAAAAAAGAAAAAAAAATGAGCATTCTAAACTATTGTACAGATATTATACAATAATATTGTATTTTCTTTTTATTGTAGTCGAGATCATATAATATCATGCATTTAATAATTAGGCGCTCATTTTTAAAACATGAGATCATGTATTTATAAATTTACATCTAACACTTTTGAAAAGTTCTAATTACAGATGTTATATTAACTATACAAAATTAACTAACTACTTTAATTTTATAGTTATGCGAATACAAAAATTATACTAATAAGTTTACATGATAAATATATTCGCTTCAATAATATTGGATATTTTAAAATCTCGAGTTCAATATAGGTAAGTACGGTTGAAGAATGATTGTTTAGTCTAGGATTGAAAACTAAATCTATATTGGCCTGATTTATTATTTTGAATTATCTACCTAACCACCAAAACCAAGCTCAAATGGTTTTCACATCACACTAGATGTGGTGTGCCACCAATTAATTTATCTTAATTTTTTTAGAAAAAGTTGCACTATTTATTTTTATTTGGTACCTATAATATAATACATACAATAAACCTAAAGATTTTCAAAGCGATTTTTATGAATTGAAGTTATAAATACAACCTGATATGTACCTGAGTACATAATAATTATGCAAATGAGTCATAATTATTACGTGGATTTTTATGCAATTATATGTTTTTGAATTTTTATCAGTTATCTTTATGAATAATAATAGTTTTAGAAAAACAATTTTTATTGTTTTTTTCCATATTTTTATATATTTAATGGTACTACATATTTAGAAAAAATTCTAAATTTATTGAATATTGAAGTGAAATAATATTTTGAAGAGTACAAAATTCAAAAAAGACTGGACAGATTTCGCACCATGGATATACTTTGCTTTTTGAGTGGGGTATTCTTAGTGGATGTACTGAATTTTAAAGAAATGATAAATTATTTCTTCAATAAAACGATTTTGCAAAAGTATAAATATAAAATATTATAAAGTGATATTATATATTAATAACTAATTTATAAATACTAATTAGTTTTCAATAATTATTATTAATATAATATATTAATAAAATATTAATGTTCAATGGACCCAAGAATAGCCTATAATCAAAAAGACTACTGTCAACCATTTTAAATTATGCGTATTTCGAAAAATGCTATGTATATTGTATAATGTACCATCTTGAGCCAAAATTTTGTTTCAAAAAGTGGCTGATCGAAGCTTTTGAATTAGTATTTCTATACGCAAAAATGTTTACAAAACGGGGGAAAAATTAACATTATTGTAAATTTATAAGCTTCTTCACTCTACACGGAATTTAAAACAAATGTTGTGAACACTAAATAAGAATTAAAATAAAAAAGATAATTGTAATCTTATTGGTAAATTGGTACTGGTTATATCCAAAAACGCAAATCGTCCATTTTACCAACAGTCCAAAAGCACAAATTTATTTTACACTTTAGATGTAAGATAAATGTGCAAAGACCCATTTTATGAAGTATTGAAGTGTCGTAAAAAAATCAGAGGGTACAGTATAAGCCAGATAAACCAGCCATGGATACCTTGCAGATCCCATTTTGTTTTGTTTTTTGTTCCGTCGATTTAATCAAGCTATTTAATGTTTTTAATAAGAAAAGATATACTGATATCACCGATATAGTGATCAACTAAATAATAAAAATTGTATATTATTATACTTTGGGATATTTTCACAAAAACAGAGAGTAACAAGCAGTGGCATAGCCAGGGGGAGGTTTGGGTGTTCAAACCCCTCCCTTTGATTTTTTTTTTTTTTTTATTACTATTATACCAACCTTAAGAAAATTAAAATAGCTTAAATATATAATTTAAATAACAAACCATATGAACGATTAAAACTTTTATGTTCGGCTAGATAGATAGATCGACATGATTCAATAATTATTTTTCTTCAGTTATTATATGTCATAATTGATACTTTATAAGAAATTTGTATTTGTAAATGCCAAAAAAAATTAGCAAAAACTTAAGCTTTTCTAAAAAATTATTTTAACAATGTAATACAATAAATTTTTTTTACATATTATTAAACTTCTATATAATTTAATAAAATTTTCAGTGACAATTCCTACTTATGAACGATCATTTTTGACAATAAAAAGATTGAAAACATATTTGCAAATTAACCACAACATATAAATATGCTTAGTTTTTATGTTCTTCAATTAGTCAATGAAATTAATTGAGGTTTAATGTATACGTTACTTCTGTAAAAAATCTATGGATTAAGATTTAACCATAAATCATAATTAACATCAATAAATCTACATATTTTAACCGTAATCAGAAATGTTTAATAATCCAAAACACCTGAATTTTCACTCAAAATAAATGACTCGGGTCCAATTCCCTGGTAAATAGCATTATTATATACACTTTAACCCACCCCTACCGTAGCTATACCACTGGAGAAGTCCACTAAAAAAAAAACTTGTAAACCCCACCCTTAAGAAAATCCTGGTTTTACGCCTTTGGTAACGAGCATAAATTATAACATTCAATATTTGAAAATATTTAATGACTTTAAAATATTTTAAAATAGCATGTGCATCAAATTATCCAAAAACTAATGAAATGTACGCATCTGTACTACACTTTCCGGTATACGAACAATCTAAAAATATTTATTTAAATTAAAATCCATTCCTTATTGATACAAACGGATAATTTTATTGAACAAATGGATTTAGATAATATTAATCTCTTAAACCATGTTCCATTATGAAAATGACAATCGTTTTGTATTAGCTCGGTTCAGAATTGTTTAGTCGACGAATAATCAAGCGTATCTCACTCGACGAGCGAAGAATACCCATGGTGCGAAGCACGTACAGCTCTTTATTATCAAGCCATTTTTTTTTTTATGTAAATAATAATTCGGTTGAAATCGAGTGCGTTCGATAAAAAATGTGTTGATTGTTCAGAAAATTCCTTTCTAAAGAAAAAAAAAAAAAATTACAGTGATTTACAAAATATAATATTCAAAAACAAAAAATCCACATGGTACAATAATATTATGTTCTCTGGTGTGCATTATCAGCGTGCCGGAAACAATTTCCGAATCGTTTTCGTTTACACGTGAACAAATAAGTCATTGGGTTCATACGTGTGTGACCTTCTGTGTAAACACAGACGAGACGTTTGAATCGAAACGAGGAAAATATGTGTACACGGCTAAATCGTTTTACATATTATTATTATATGTTTTTACAGCATATGGCATGTGCAAAAGTGAACGATAATTTGAAATATTAAAAACGAGTTTAATTTTATTGCGAATTCGGTCACTTTGTTTTTCTAATAATTTGAAACAGTGATTGGCGACCAAATGATTTAACAGACACTCGTTTAGCCGCAAGTTTCGCCTCACTGGCGTTAACACACGCCCGTCAGGATCGCGGATTAACGCGGAGGGAGTGATTTCCCAGAGCGGAAAATAATATAATATCAAAGACATTAAATATTTTTAAAAAACTCCGTCTATTATAAAATGTTTGTTTGTTTTTTTTATTTTTATTTTTTTTTCGTTAAGTTATAAATTGAATTTCCTGATTTACTCTCATCACTGGCCAGAAAATGTTTTCAAAGCATTATTTTTTTTTTTTTTTGGAATTCTGATAATCGGTGTTACAAAACGTGTATTTTTATTCAAGTGAACACGCTGAGCGGGGGGGGAGGGGCATGCCAATCGATTTAGTTAGAATTAATAGTTCTTTATTATTTATTTAAAAAAATGGCATGTGTTTTATTACAATTTTATGCTAGATAATTTTAAAATTATCTATCATCGTTTATATCTATGATATTATAATACTATATAATACAAGTCATGCGATGAAGCTTGGATTTAATCTGTATTTAAACGTCTGGTAAAATGAAATAATAATAATAATAATAATACTTACATAAAGAATTCTAAAAATTCTTTTTCGTATAGAAATGCTTGTTCAAATAAATGTTTCATACACTAATATAATGGATCAGTGTAGGTAGTTTTAAAATTTTGCAATTTTATTTTCAAAAACAAAGAAAAACTATTGAAAAATTTAACAAAAATGTAAATGAAATTTTAGTGAAATCTAATTTGAAATTTTTAGACATAACTCTAAAATTAATAGGACTAGAGACTTAAAAATTTCACCCATTATCAGAATTGGTGTAATACAGATGAAAAAATTTAACACAATCTCACACATAATATAATATATATATATATATATATGTCTAATTATCTTGAAAATATATCGTAAATCAAAAGTTTCAAAATCACTAGTGATAATTTTTAGTCATAAGAGTTTAAAAATTTTAAAATTCAAAAAAAATCATTTTTATGAATAACCGAATGGGCACAGAATTATCCGTGGCAAAAAAAATATTGCATACACCATGAAAATTTCAAAAATATTATATCTAATCATGATCGAATTTTGGATAGAATGTAAATAATATGAAACATATTGTAAAAACATTAAATAAACTAGTTTTAAAAATAATATAAACGCCATTGTATAAGGTATTCCGAGCAGCGCAAAAGAGAAATGTATTTTAATAATAAATGCGGTGTTTAGTAATTATTATGCGTATACCCTAGAATAGAGGGTCCCTTAACTATGGATCGTGACCTAAGTGGGTCGCGTTTAATCTTATTTTTCTTTCCCCCCCATCCCCCCCTCCGTAAACACTTATTAATGTACAAATACTTTTACAAAAGTTTTGACCGGCAACTTTTTAAATCGGAATTTGCCTCTGGTGATAGTAACAGTCTCGTAGTAACAGAAGTAAGATCAAAATGTGTATAACGATTATTGTTGAAAGTTTTCAAAATTAAAAAATTGGGTCGTACCATAAAAAAATTGGGAACCTCTGCTCCAGAATTTATTTACCAATACACCACATAATATAATAATTTATAAACTCAAAAAGTCGGCAAAAACAAAAACACAAAACCGAACTTAATTTAACTGTATCTTACTCTAAATAAAAAACAATGTCGACAATTTAGGAGGGGGGAGGGGCTTGAGCTCAGTAGTCAACCCCTGCACACACCTGCACCACACTACCTGCTCCGGTGGTACTATCGTACCACTGTCGTCGTCGACCATCGTTTACACACAGCTGTCACTTTTTGACGGGTGTCTTATTATAAATATAATCGATTTGCTTTTTCGTCGTTAAACATACGTGTACAACTATACAACGTACACACACACACACACACCACACGGGTGGTGGTTTGGTATACAGGGTGTCATGGCCGTATTTAGAATGAACTTTCGGGGAAGGTTTTATTATTATTATTTTTTCAATGAGAAATGTAATTATAAATTACGTGATTGACAATATTTAATGTAAAATAAAAAAAAGCCGGACATACTTCGCACGATGGGTGTACTTCGCACGACGGGTGGTATTCTCTTGACGGGCGTATTAAATTTTAAAGAAACTATAAATCATTTCTTCAGTAAAACGATTCTGAACAAAGGAAATTAATAATATAAGAAAAAAAAAATTTTCGAAAAATGTCCAAAAATTTTTTTCACATTTTCAAAATTTTCTTG
>JAIPRM010009310.1:0-14924 GCA_025469315.1 Stegophylla sp. TES_Ste_2020
TATATGAATCACGAACCCTTTGTAAAATTATCGGCATAGTTTATATAATAGTAGTATAAAGTTTACGTTATTATATATAATTATGTTGGGAATCCCACGATACGATTAAGGTGCACACGGATTAAGGAGGCGCCGCCTAAATGTTTATCGGTATAATAACCGAAAATATTAAATTTTCAAAATAGATAGAAAACTATTGTTGCATGTGGATTTTAATTCACACCATCGTATACAGCGTCGAAAAATACATAAAATGCAATAAAACATAATCAACCTTCAGCTCAAATAGGAAATTGTATTGAGTTTATGCCTTTTTTTTGAGGGGGGGAAGGGAATAATTAAATAAGTATGTTAGCCCCCTCCCCCCCCCCCAAAAAAAAATACATATTTATCCTAATCACTCTAATAACTGAGATACATTAAAAGTTAGAGCAAAATATGTCAGGATTTTTTAAATTTCTGGTGGGGAAAATTATCTCTTTGAAGAAATAAATAAAAATATACCTAGAAATAATTGTAAGCATTTTTAGGCCATGGAAATCTCGACTCCAATTATTTGTGATAAGACAATATAAAATGAAAATAATTTTTTTGTACATTTTTAGTAAAAATAACAAAGATAGATTCAATTTTAAACCAAATAGTAAAAAATATTACCAAGAAGTAATAAAATAAGTTGTAGATGGTGACAAAAAGTTAAATGAATGACTAGTTTACATCTCTTAATTATTAAATCAATCTCATTTTCCAACTATTTAGATAAGAAAATATTACATACACCTAATAAAAATTTTACTACCTAATACATAAGTACATTATAAGAAATAAGAAAATCAAATGTACTTATATATCACATCTCATATATACACACAAATGCACACATGCACAATGTAAACAACACAATTTAACCATTAAATTTAGTGTAATCTGTATTACAATTCAATAAAAATAACTATCGATTAACAAATTAATACACATAAACACAAATAATATATTGTGATGACAATTTTATGATTTATGTACCAATTATATGATTTTGTTCAACTTCATACATTTCATAAGCAGTCTCTTCATGGTGAGTTGGATCAAATTCTGCACCTATATAATCAATTTCTAACTGAAAAGGTCCATCAGCTTTATCAGATACAGTAATTCCAAAATGACTTATCCTATACAATGGCAATGGGGACTGTCTATCTTGTATTCGACCTTTACTGGCAAAAAAAAATTTTGAAAATGGTATCTGAAAAATAATTTAAAATTAATTACACATATATAATTACTAATTATATAACATAAATTATTTTTTTCATAAATCTATACTATTTTACAAAATTCTTTATATGTATGTATATGTAACTGTGAATGTCTGCAATAGGTGAATGCTGACAGTCATCTGGTGAATGCCAACATGCACATCTTAGATAGGTGAATATTAACATATTAAAGAAATGTAGACATTTATATGATGATTTTGGTCAATTTTGACATACACAACATGGTTTTGGTTAATGTTGTCATAGGTATAAATTCGCACATATAAATATTTAATAGTCTATAGACCTGGCAATGTGAACCGCAAATACAAACAAATTATAATAATTCATTTTGCAAATTTTCATGTTAAATTAATAATCTAGGTTAGTTCACCAGGTGTTTGGTCGACTTTTTTTCACTCTGGCAAATCAACAATATCCCTCAGCTTGTTGCGCAACGTGAGAGCATTTTGGCTTGACAATCGATAGTATTTTACTGAGTGAAGAAATATATTTCATTATCAAGCCGAAATGCCCTCACGTTGCCCAACAATCAAGGGATATTTTTGATTTGCAGAGCGAAGCGGAGTTAACTAAACCCCCGGTGAACTAACCTACGTACCTACGCTTATATATTATATGTTAATTAAACAGATAACTTAATAAACTCAATTTACATTGCCCAATACACCTATAAATCATCATTATCAATATTCACCAACATAACTAGTGAACATAACTATTAAACTAGTGAATGTTTACAAACAGAAAGAGTTTAATCAATATGCTAACATTCACCAATGATTTTGGTTATGATGACATTCACCAGTGACTGTCAGCATTCGCCAATTGCGGACATTCACAGTAACATATACACATTTGTTCAGATTTAACTTAAAATCTGTGCATCGGATTTTGATGAAATTTTATCTTAAATATTTCTCATAATCCCAGAAGCACTATAGGCTATGATGACATTATGTTAAACTTTTAATATATTTAATAACTTTTTTAATTATATTTGGTTGGTTTACACAATTTATGTTATTATATCTTAATTTAATGTATTGATGTTATCAAGTATTGTAAATTGGACTTACACCTGTTATTTCAAATTAATAAATAAATAATTTTTCTTACTCTAGTTGTTTGCCAGTATGGGCCACCTCTTGTATATAGTACAAATGTAAACACATCATTCCACGTAATATCAAAATCCCCAGACACATGAATGTTTATTAGATAACTTCGACCATCACCTCTCATTCGTAAATTTAGATGAGTGTAGCCACTCCAATCTAGATAACTATCTCGTAGAAACGATTTCTAAAATAAATTAATTCAACAATATAATATCTTTCTTTAATATAATATCTCAAAAGGTTACCGAAACACGTTTAGTTATCATATTACAGTAACCAGAGTTTTGAATCCGCCCATCTTTAGGTACCCTAGAGCACAAGTTCCCAGAAAACATGCCGTAACCCTGATGACTAATCTGTAAATCACATTTACTAAATCCTTCAGCGTGATCACTATCACTAGTAACAATCCAGTGATCTAAAGAACATTCATCATAAAATCTCCAAAATACATCTACTTCTCCTGAAACATTTACAGTACATTAATTGTAATAATTTTGTGATGAAGCACATGATTTGTGCATTTAATTTAGCAATAATGAATGAAAGCTTTTTAAGTACACTATAGATGACAATAGTACCTGCTCTATAATCAAGAATAGGATCCGCTTCAACGAGTTCTTTCATCTCGTCTTTCCATAATTTTATTTCTCTTTTGAGTTGTTTAAGAGCTAAACGAATTTTTTCAGTTCGTGTATTGGCAATTTCTAGTCCTGTATCGTAGCCACTTCGTTTATCATATTCATGGAATTCAAACATCGCACATGACGTATGTATCTTTCTCGAACCACTAGTATACGCCCAGGTTTTCGACCATTTGACACTAACACTTTTCAAACGTGTCTGAAACAACGCTACGGCAAACCTCCTGGCACACTGCATCGCGAGATTTTTAGTCAGACATTAACGATTTTGTAAAGCACGACCAACCGATGCGTTTGGTATTACACCTTGGCTGTATATCTTTAACGAAAACAGCAGAAAAGCTGAATGCAAATTTTATATCATCAAAATGTTATTACATATTATTTAACACCATCTTAGGATTCAATGTGTCATGAATTGAGGAAAAATAATAATAATAGTAATTGATAACAAAAATCTGTATCATTCGTTACCATTTTCTTCCCTATACCGTACCGTTGGTTTGGATCTCAGCAAGCTGCAGCAGGCTGACAAGAGCATGTAACCATAAAAATGATAATCTCACCAACATATGTACGTGATAACGTACTACCGCAATCCGCATTCTTTTGCAGTTTTGCACACCAATGATGAGGTTAAAGAATGCCGACAACCAAAGTGCGAATCGATATTAGTTTTCCTGATTCCCCCCCTAATTTCTATTACTAATTGAGCCGCAATCTAAGTCGTGGTAAGCTCATTTTTTAAATTATATCTGGACAAACATACACTATTTATGCCTAAACGGGATCCCTGCAAGAAGTTGGCATGTGCTATACAAAAATGTCTATCAGGTAAGTTGCAGTAGGATTATTATTTTTATTCAACAATTTGGTATAATTCTATGATAATTTTAGCGATAGTAATGGTAGATTTTGTGAATTCCAAACTTGTGTCCTGTTATCCTCATATTGCATGACTTAAACATTATTGTTGAGAATATGAATTCAGTAATAACATATTTAATTTTTTTCTTTATATCAAAGTACAAATACATTCTAAACATTTTATAATAACTAGGTAGGCTCCTAATACATCAGAAACTGAGTCAATTAGACTGCAGCTATAATTATTCCTTGTTCAATTGTTTATTTAATTTTTTTATATGACATAAGTTTAGAAGACTAAATATAACCAGAGTGTTGCCATACATAAATGCACAACCAACTTGTTTACAATTAGTATAATTCTTCTATAATATTAAAAAAGAATGTAACTAAGGGTATGCAAAGTGCATAATACATATTTTATTACCTACATAAAAAAAATTCATAGTGTTTAAAGTGACATTTTAGTAATAACGAAACCAATGTTTTGTTCCAGGATTATAGATTTATTTATTTAATAGAAGTATTTTTATGGAAAAAGCTGGTAGGTATAACGCAATATTTTCCAACCAATGGTCTGCAAACCACAGTTGGTCTTTGGGTAGGTCGAGGTACCATAAATTTTTTTCTATTTTAAAAACTTTTTATGGAAAACAGCAATTTGGTAGTCACTCAAAAATGCACAATATAAAATATACAATGTAGGTAACTAGTAGGTCAATAGTCAGATATATTTTGTATTCTTGTATTCAAATATAGTCATATTAATTACAACATATGTACATAATTTTTGTTAGTGGTTGGTATCATTTTCTATGTATTAACACACTATCAGTATGAAGACAATAATTATCTGTATTTAAGTTTTAAGTGGTGATCAATAAATGATCAAAAGTTTCTCAGCGTGATCTGTAGAATCTGAAATGTTAGAAAACATTCGTATAACAGCTAGTACCTGCCATATTTTATATTCTAAATATTCATGATATACTAAAAAATGTAATATGTATTAATTTCATTTAATCAAATTTTAGTATATATTATATGGATGATGATTAGACTGAAGCAGTATGAAGGTTTATTTCTCATTTAATATTCTCAAAATACTTTACTATATTTTATGTGAATAGATTTGATTAATTTTTTATAAGCTGCATGATGATAATAATACTTTCATGCAAAAAAATAGGTTAAAAGATTTAATATTTCATATTTTTATAATAATATGTTTTTTTTTTTTATCTTTAGAGAATGATTTTCAAGAATCTCGTTGTATAAAACAAATTGAAAATCTACGAGAGTGCTGTAAAAAATTTCATGAAACTTCACTTGTGTGCTCTGGTATGAAACCCATTCCGGTTACAGAAGAAAACCAAAATATTAATGTAGGTACAATTCAAAAAAAAATAATAATATGCAAATAATTCAAAAAGCAGATTATTTAATTAATTTTAAACATTAAATTTAGGAAAATAATCTTTTTCACATATTATATTATAATGCCAATATTGCAATAAAAATAAAGTAAAGTAAAATTATCAGGGTTTTTAAGTTATGAGTCCTGGTTATCAAAGTTGACCACTCGAAAAGATAAATATGTATATAAAATAAAATAAACTTAGCCTGGAGTACAATTTTTTTTTTTATTTGTAGTAATTCAGAATACTTTTGGGTATTCACATAATCAATATAAATTATTTATATTTTTTTTTCAAAGTAGATACTAGATGCTCTAACAAAATATCATTTATTAATGAAAAAATAATAAATATCATGCTATAGTTTAAATTATTTAGGTAGTAATCAAATACATTATTATTTAGTTAAATTAATTAATTGAAGTACGTAGATACTTATATTATTACCTGAAGAAACTTTAAATTTCAAGTCAACTTATGTCATTTTAATTTTGAATATAAATAAATATCAATTTTCATATGGATGTAATTAAATGTGTTAGGTATTATGTAAATTATAAGGACAACAGCCACCCCTACCTATAAAAATATTTTTAAAAATAATATTGTGATATTTTTTTGGGACCACAATATTTATTTTATTACAATATAGTTACTCCAGTAACGATGACTCTTAACCTATAAACTGGTATAAAGTATAAACAATAAAATGTACATAATATTTTAAAAACACCATTACCTACACTGAATATGTCATGCTATCAATTAGAATTATTAAATTTTTTTATGAATTATCAATATTTTAATTTAATGACATAATTGCCACTAAGTGAAAAGCAGACACAAAAATGCATATTAAAACAGCAATTATATGCTGTTAACATCAAGTGAAAAAATTATGGTGTAAACATTAGAGTTGTCATTTACCATCATAATCATTTTGTTGTTATGTATCTAAAATATTTTGTTGTTGATTATTAAAAAAATAATGTTATTTTATTATTGACTAAAAGTCTAAGCTTATTTATTGAAATGCGTAATTGTATTACAGTAAATAATATGTGTTAATGTCAATTTATGGTCCGTGTGGTAAGAGAATGCAAGTAGGCGGAGACCAAAACACATCGTAGTTCACACAGTTCCTACTACAGTGCGTCCCCACCAAAAATTTGGTTATAAAATAAATTGTAGTTAATTGTATTGTGTAAACAATAAACAATAATAATAGTAGTGAATAACAAACAATGTTTCCACCAACCAATCATGGTACTACCTGATGCATTGCAATTGCCCGTCTTGGGCTGCATGGTGGAAGAAATTATGCCTCCAAACTACGGAGTTTGTTTATTTAAATACACAAAAAACTTGCGTTCTCTCACCACGCAGATCATAGAAAATGTAGATTTTGCATACATGCCATATGTGTCTAAATATACTATAAAAACACAATAAAATTATTAAACATGAAATTATTCATTTTTTCCAAATAATTCAAAGAAAATGTTGTTATACTAAATTATTTTTTAGTAAAATTTAGGTATTTGGATTTTAAAGTGAAAAAAAAACTAGCTTTATTGCTCTCTTTTGGAACTAAAATCCTTACAAATTGTTTTTGTATCTCCTGTAAAATTATAGTATTTTCACCAACAACAAATAGGCTTGTAGCCGTCGACATTATAATATGAACATTTATTATTAGTTACAGCAAAAATTATAATTACAAAAATTGATTTATTGATATTAATATATTGTTTTGTTTTATTCTTTAATCTGATATTAACTTTTGATAAAGTAATAATAAAAATGAATTGTACATTATATTACTAACTTTTAATCTCAAAAGTATTGCAATTAAATATATATTGTGTTAAATATTGATTCTAGTTCAATGGCATAGAATTGGGGGAGAGGGGCTGCACTTTTTGAGAGTGGCAAAAAAGGTTTTTTGAAAAAATTAAAGAATAGAGAGCAAAAAAAAAGTTACATATTTTCCTTAAAAGAGGCAACAAATCTAAAAAAGTGTGTTTTCCACACGTTGAGTGGGATTCTCTTGATGGGTGTATTGAATTTTAAAGGAACAATAAATCATTTCTTCAATAACATGATTCTGAACGAAGGAAGTTAATAGTAATATAAGAAAAAAAATACAAAAAATTTGTATTGTCAGGCTGGAATCGAACCCGGGTACTGTCGCGTGATAGGCCGGTTCCATTAGGATTACGCCACAATACATTACTTAACTTTGTAGGTGAAATAGTAGGTATTTAGTATAATAACCGAAAATATTGAATTTTCAAAATAGAATAAAATAGTTAGAAAACTATTGTTACACATAGATTATAATTCACACCATCATATTCAGCGTCGAAAAATACATGTGATGCAATAAAACATCAACCTTCAGAAATCAAATGCTTATAATCTATAGATATTTCGCAATATCTGTCTGTATTTTCTCCAATTTTTTTTTATTCAAATTCTTGTAAAATATTTAATTATTTGTCCGTAAGAAATTTTATTGTACCAAATTGTTCGCAATAAAATTTTCTATCTAGGCACTAAATTTCAAAACAATCAGTTTGGCCATTTTTCTTATATATACGTTAAAGTGCGTAATTTTAGGTAAAACTAATCATCGAAATTCTAACTTCAAACGGGTATAAAAAAAAAAGTTGACTAACCATTTTTGAGATTTTTTCAGGTCAATTAGGCATAATATGTCAATGAGATCATATTAAATTTTCAAGTCTTAATATCAAAAATCAAAAATTTTATTACATAAAAACTAACAAAAAATGAGAAATTTTCAAAATGTCGTACTTAACTCAAAATTGATCAAATCTTGTTGAAATTTTTATAAAATGTTCTCGTAGCTATTTTTAGTAGTTGGTGAGAATTTCAAGTCCCTAGCTGAATTATTTTAGAAGTTATGTCAAAAAGTAATTTTCAATTTTACGAAAATTTCGGTGACTGCGTATTTTGCCATTTTTTGTCAATTTTTCGACAGTTTTTCTCGTTTTTGGAAAAAGTATTGAAAAATTAGAAAAATTACCTCTTTAAAGTACAATCTGGGTATGATTCTGGTTCTATAAAGATGCTGATCGAAACTTTTGTTCAAGTATTTCTATACGAAAAAGTGTTTCCAGAAAGAGAAAAAAAAATAAACATCGTAAAAACATAAGCTTCTTCACTTCGTTCAGAATCTAAAACCACCCTGGGTGGCTAAATTACACACCACGCTACGCCACTGCTCTTGTTCAAAGTTTTAAAAATTTAATACGTTTTATCCTAATTATAAGATAATCACAAAATGTTAATTATGTGAATCACTATGCATTTCACAAATAAATAGTTCATGTTCTTTATTATTTATTTTTCATTTTCTTAGTATTTACTACCTACTATAAACAATTATTTTTAATTTATGACTTTAATAAAGTATTTTATTTTCACACCAGGAATAATATGTCAGAAGAGCAGCCTTATCAGAAACAAAATTATCAAAAGTTTACTGACAGAAAATTATTAAAAGATTTACCATTCTATAGACGATACCCTAGAACATTTGTTATTGTCGGAAGTACATTGGGCTTTATAATTTTATTTAGTAAAGCATTTTACGATATTTTCAAATCAACTACTACTGAAGACTTACAAAGGAAATTATATATTGAAAAATTAAAACAATTAAAACTTCAAGAAGATCTTGAGTAAGTGATAACACTTTTATAAAGCACAACTCAACTCAAATTTGAGTTGTAAAAGTACTTTAAAATAAAATATTAAGTACAATTTAAATAGGTATATTATAGATAATCTTGTTAATTTAATAAATTTACTTAATCATCATAATGTTTGCCAAAAATTTTTGGAATTCTTATTATTACCATCTACCACTCATAAATCATATAATGTTGTATACAGTCTACCACTGTATGCATATTTACTGATTATGAAAGAATTATAGGCATGTTCTTCAACTACTATAGCATCAGATCAAGTGAAGTTCCATGTATTTCTTTCTTTTTTTTTTTAATAATTTACAACTCCAGTGATCTCATTCATATTCTATTCAATTAGTGTTTTTCTTTAAATATATCAATGTAATATGTAAAGGCAATTTATTAAATAATAAATTATATTAGGTACTTACATTCAGTAGATTAAGTAGATAACATACAACCTATGAAAATGTGTAGTATACTGTATGTGGAGCGAAAAAGCTAGTCCATAATATTATTTTTTTTTTTTTTGTACAAATTTTTTGTTTGGAAATACTTGTCTAAAAATTTCAAACAGAAATTTTTTAAATCGAAAATTGTATCTATTTGGTACTTTTAGCAGATCATTTTTCAAATTTCTCAATACTTTTTCCAAAATTTAGGAAAACTTGTCGAAGTTTGAGTAAAATGTGCTGAAAACAAGATTTTCATAAAATTAATTTTATTAATTTTACTATTACACCAAAACACTAATAGGACTAGAAACTTGAAATTTTCACTATCAAGAAAAGTTTAGTATAAATACCATATTTTTTCAAGTGAATTTAATCATTTTTAGGGTAAATATAGTATTTTGAAATTACCTTGTGTTTTGTTAGGTTTTATCTAATACAATTTTAAATTCTTGATATTATTAGCTAAAAATTGAATATAACCATATCATATGTATTTCTAATTATCCTAAAAAAATCTCGTAAATTGTAAGTCAATTTTTGATTTAATAACAGTTTTAATTTGTAAAAAACTAGTAATTTTTATGTTAAATAATTTTTTTTTTTCAAATAAACCTAATAATTTTTTAAATTATTTAATACTCTCAATATTTTCTTTTATCAAAATATTCCTAACATAGTTTCTACATGTGGCATAATTATCATAAAAGTTGATCCACTGAATAATTTTTCACGATTGTTTAAATTTTACAATTAAAGATCAAATAATGGTTTATCCAAATAATGGCAGATTTCTCTTCCTTATATTACACAACATGAAAATGTCGACAATACCTTATCATAGACAAATTTTAGATAGAGTGTAAATATTTAACAATTGTTAAGTATACCTACTCACTATAAAACTGACAATTATTGTTGTCGATAATTAACTAAACCAAATGCAATGATCCCATCAAGAATATGCCATCCAAAGAGCAAAGAATTACTCATAGTATGAAGTATGTCCAGTTTTTTTTTAATATTATTTATTTATTTTTTTTTTTTTTGGATGTGTGCCACTTTTTGTACAGAAATACTTGTCCAAAAGTTTTGTTATTTTACACTCCTAATTTCTAAGTTCTTAATGTTCTCAAGCACTTATATAGTAAGTATTTTTAAATCTTTCATATTAATATAGTGAAAAATAAAATTATGCATTAAAAAATCTTAAAGTATATAAACTTAAAATTATATTTTAAACATTAGATTTTCATTTGACATGTGGACATTGGATATACAATAAATTCAAATATTTTATTGATTATTGTTTAACTGAGATACATCATCACAATTAAATTGAAATGAATATTGTTTTAAATTTTTAGTATTTTCTTATAAGTGAATTGTATTATTTATACTATTCATAAATTGTAATACAATTCTAGATTTAAAAATCCAGATATAATTCTCACCAAAGGTATTATTCACTTATTGAATATGATACTTTTAGTGGGTGTATTAACGTTTAAAAAAACAAAAAATCATTACTCCAATAAATCAATGCTTAGCTGAGCTATAATGTAACAATATGTGGAGTTCTACATGGTATTTTTTGTTTTATATTCAGTTAAAAATTTACCCAACTGTTTTTAACAAAAATGTAAATGAAAAAAAATTAATAAATGAATATGTTTCTAAAATGTTGTCATTTCTTAAAACAATAAATTGCTGATTTTATGAAATAATAATGATAAGAAAATCAGACACCTCACACCATGTATTCTTTGTTCCTCTGGTGAAACTTGGTGGATGTATTAAATTTTAAAGAAACAATCAAACAATTCTGAGTGGAGCTTCAGTTTTTACAAGAAATTTTTTTTTTTTTAATCTGCCTACCTAAAAACTAAAAAGGCAAAAAAACTTATAATAAGAAAAAAAAATTGTCAAATTTTGGTAGTATTTCTTAAATTAAAAAAAAAAAAATCAGTTATTCTGTATTAATGTATTATACAACATACAATATCAACTAATGTATTAAATTATTACAAAAGTACATTCATATTTTAATATTTTTTTTTTTTTTTTACATACTATCCAGGTATTATATAATCTTAAATTAAAGTATGTACCTAATTTAGTTAATATATTGAAAATTATTAAATTCTATATAATTTTACATACAGACACGTAGCCAAAAATTACCTTAGAAAAGTCAGTGGCCCCAAACTGGATCCTTTCAGTTTTTAAAATTAATTAAAATTTTTAGAGCTTTATTCTGACTTGTATAAAAAAAATTATATAAATAACTACAAAACGCTGAAAACAGCTCTTTGACATATATTAATATTGATCAACATAACTGATTGTAGTGTACATTGTCATCAGTCTTGACAGATTCATAATAACATATATGTATTGGACCTGTTAAAAAGTCAGTCCTTCTACGCTCTATGGGTATTCTTTGCTTTTCGGATGCAACTTGGTGGGTGTGTTTAATTTTAAAGAAAGAATAAAACATTTATTAAATGAAACAACTCTAAGTGGGGCTTCAGTTTAAATAAAAAAAATTTTATTTCAAAATTATCAAATTTATTATTATTATAAAATATATTACTTAACCAGTTTATAAAACTTATTTATAAACCCACTAAGAACAAGAAATAAAATTCTTAATGAAAAAAGTGTGTTTAATTGTAATTAATTCCACTCATCAGTCATCTATATATCTGTATAAATAGTTTAAATAAATATTAATGATATTATAATTTATAATTAGTAGTTTATCCATTTTAATGCCTAATTAGTGTAATTTTGGAAAAACTATTGAATATTTTGTATATGTAAATTATAAATATACACATTTATTTATGTATATATTTTACGCATAAAATGTATAAAAATGTAAATAACATCTATAAATACATTATTTAAGTATTAAACAATTAACACCATGATATTTTTATTAATTTAATTTAATTAAATACATTTTATGTGTATATCATTCTTTATCAAATATAGAAAATTTTATTAAACCAATTTTTTATTATAATTATTATTATTTCAGAATACGTAAATCTAATTCCAAGTAAAACTATGGATGCAGTTAATAAAGCGAAATCACGCTTTAAAAGATATCCAGAGCTTTTATTATCATGTCGTATAGAAGGCTTAGAATATGCTGCCTGTGTATTAGAACATGAAAAAAATTTAAAACTAAATTCTTGTAAAACCCATTTTATGAAGTTTCAAGAATGTTTGGTGTCCACTGCATTGAAGCGTAGTACAAGGATTTAGTGAAAAATATTAGTTAACTTTAGTGAATATAATATGAATTTCTTTAACCATATAGTGTTTTCTTTTTTTATTAGACTATGTATGATTATATTCTCACAGTGGTATGACAATGACGATATTGGTGTTCATTATACTGATATTGATTATAAAGTGTTTACAGATGCTGCTAAACATATGTTAGAAGGTAATTCTCCATATATGAGACCAACTTATAGATATACTCCATTTATAGCTATTTTACTGATACCAAATATTTTATTGCACAACTGCTGGGGAAAAATATTATTTTCTGTATTTGATTTGGGCATTGCTATAATTATTCGTAAAATAATATCTAAATCACATCCTGGTCTTCACAATAAATGTGCATTTTTATGGTTGTACAACCCTTTGAGTATTGTCATTTCAACTCGTGGAAATGCTGATTCAGTATCTAGTTTTTTCGTTCTAATAACGCTATTTGCTCATATTCAAAAAAAGTATATTGTATCTGCATTTTGTTTTGCTATATCAGTACATATACGGATCTACCCAATTATATATTGTTTAGTGTATTACATATCTATTGATTACAAACAAAATTATAATTCAGTTAGTAGAATGATATTATATTGCATTTTACCAACCTACAAAAAAATAAAATTTACTGTGATTTTTATTTTTACCTATATTTTAATCACATGGCCTTGTTATTATTTTTATGGAAAACAGTTTTTAGATGAATCATTATTATATCATGCTCATCGATTAGATGTTCGTCACAATTTTTCAATTTATTTTTATTTAACATATTTGCAATCAAGCTTAAATGAAACTTCATTAATACACAGTATCACAACAAAACTTCCTTCTTTAATTATTTTTGTTCTAATATCATTTAAATTTTCTCGTACTGAAGACTTAGCTTTCTGCCTTTTTTGTTTATCTTTCACCCTGGTAGCTTTTAATACTGTTATGACTTCTCAATATTTTATTTGGTTCGTATCATTTTTACCATTATGCTATCCATGTATTAATATGACATTTATTGAAATTATTAATGTAATAATGATTTGGATAGTACCTCAAGTTGGATGGCTCATGTTTGCATATTGTTTAGAGTTTTTAGGCATTAATACTTTTCTGTTGATTTGGGTTGAATCACTCATGTTCTTTTTAGCCAATATTAAAGTTTTATCAACAGCTATTGATTATTATAAATTAAATAAATGTAAAAAAAAAAATTAAAATACCTAATAATTATATGTATTGTACTATTGAAATATTAAATTAAACTGTTTGTTGTTAAATTTTGTTTATTATTTTATGATATATATATATATCCTGTTGTAACTAAATCATTGAATTAATTATGTAAGTGTGATAGTAGGGTTCAGGACTTGCATTTACATAATTATTGAACAAGTCAGTATTTAAAGTAAGTCTGTTTCAATAGAAATCTAATTTTAGGTGTTTAGAATATTTTGAATTATTTACACAAAAAATTATAAAAATACAATATATGTATAATTCACATACATAATATAGATACAGCTATTATATAATATTATCATGATGTATTATAACATTTATACTTCATGAATTAAATTAACTAAATATTTATTTGTTTTGTTAAAAGGTTTATTGATTAAGTTTAAAGAACAAAACCAGTGAACATTATACCTATGAAATTAATAAATGATCAAATATAATATATATAGTGTATTCACAAAAAAAGATACCACTAAATATTTCAGTTCGATGACCTTGTATTGAAAAAGGGTTTTTGCTAAATGAAAGATAGTACTTATAAACACATTATCAAATTTTTAACACTTACGATACATGCATGCGCGATACAACTTGCTTTTTTTTTAATGGAAAACCAATTTTTTTACGTATTCGGATAGAGTACTTTTTTTAAACAACTTTTGTTGTATGAAATGTAATAATTTGTTTCTGACGAAATTTACTAAATTCAACTTATTGTTACTTGATAACCTTTTATTGAAATGAAGTTATTTTAGATTCTGAACGAAGAGAAGAAGCTTATGATTTTACAATGATGTTTATTTTTTTTTTCTCTTTCTGTAAACACTTTTTCGTATAGAAATACTTGTCCGAAAGTTTCGATCAGTATCTCTATAGAACCGGAATCACACTCAGAT
>JAIPRM010009311.1:0-14924 GCA_025469315.1 Stegophylla sp. TES_Ste_2020
TTGTGGGACACCAGAGGTAGGTTTAAATATATACGATTTTGTGTTGAAAATATTGACCCATTGTGATCTATTACATAAAAAGGAACGGAACCAGGATAAGAGAGGATCACCAAATCCTGAAGCACGACTTATGCAAACAAAATGAAAATTCCTTGAAATGATAATCTAGTTGTTTTTTATTATTATTTTTTTAGTAAAGATATTACACTTTTAAATTAAATATGACACACAATTTTGATTTAAAAAAATACCGTAGAGTATTTTTTGATTAATTTAATTTTGTTTCATTTGTTCACCGTTCGCACTACCACTAATACTTTGAAACGAGAATATATTGTTTGGTGTGTAAGTTGACATGAATATCATGTTGAGCGTTAAAAAAAAAAAGCTTCGGAGTTTAGATACTGGCGAAATCGGAAAACAGTTACTGCAGGACGACTACAAAGACTTTTTCGCTTGATTTCTATAAAAACGGAAAAAATAAAAGGAAATATTTGAGTTTTTATTATTATTTGTCTTTCCTTTTTTTTTTTTTAGTAATGCGTTATTGCTTTCGCTTCGAATGCATTTGCAAAATAAAAAAAATCAACAACTATACACTTCATATCTGGCTGACTGGATTTTGATTAAACTACGCGAGTATTCATGTCTATTTCATAATTTATTCGGATTCTGTATCTATTATTATTGATACTTTTTTTATAATATTATGTTTGCTGTACGTCATTCGAGTACAGGTGTATACGTGTTTATTTTTAAATTGAACGTAATTTAGTTTCCCTGATGTTGGCATCGACGAGTTCCTGTCTAATGCTGTGGCGTAATCATCATTTTTAAATGGTGCGTGGGTGGGGGATCAGTTTCATTAATTTGCTCAAACCGACTCGAATATAATATCTAGAGATAGGATTTTGAGGAACTTAACAATTTTTTTTTCTATAAAATATATTATATAATTCTATTCTAACTGCAACCTTTTTGAAAAAATGAATTATTAAAGCAATTCAAAACATATATATTTTTTTTTGCGTTTTTCATATTTTTAGTTTTAAATGTATTTTCGTAATTATTACAAATTATATTAGATATGTAATTTTCATAAATTTGCACTTATTTTGGTTCATTTTAAATTCATTTTTGTAACATATTTTATGTTTCAAAGAACGATATTCTATTCAAAATTGCTTAAGCTGAGTCCTAAAAATGAATACATTATGGGTTACTAATTTGAAATTGTTCAGGAGAAGATTTTTAAGATTGAATAATTTATATTTTAATACCTAATGCCATTTTATGATTTTTATTTTATTTTTAAATTTGTTCGGATGATTGATGAATTTGTTTTAAACGCAGTTTGATAATCATAGGTTAAGTCAATGATTATCAATAAATAAAATAAAAGTGTGAAAGTAAATCATTTTACATTTTGAAAGGTTGTCCCATGAGAACGTTTTTAAATTACCTCAATACTTTTTTCAAAGTATCATTGTACAAATAGAACCTTTTCATAGCGAAAGTTTCTACATCAATATTATTTTAAATTAAATTACCACTGATACGTAAAACCTTTTCGTTTTCAAAATACGGTGATATCCATGGCTGAAATGGCCGGTGGTCGTTTGGACGAAGGCAATAATTTTTACCAAAAATTTAATATTCCTTTACTCGAAACAATGAAATAGTACGTAAAATATATTCGAATACTTATCGATAGGTATTATTCAAAATGCATAATATTCAATACTTCAAAAAGTATTTGAATGCCAATACGCATAATAAAATAATTTTACTCGACTACTTTACAACACTTAAGATAGGAAATTTTGGCCTGTACATGGAATTTGCGTACACCACAACAGTCTTGCCCGTTGTAAAAACTAGCGATTATTATAGGTTGGCGGCGACCAATAAAAAGGTGTGCGCACGACCATAAATCATGTCCGATCATAAACTTTCGTCGGTCGCCGGCAAATTGTCCCACCGGGAGGGTATAATACAGTCTCGTCAGTCGATAATAATAATAATAATAATAATAATAATTTATCACTGTACCATATCGCCGCCGCTGCCTGTTGTCTGGGCGGGTCTCCAGTCCCGGTGATGTGAAATATGTTTTGACTACGGAAACGTGGAATCGCGTGTGACAGCTGCTGCTAAACTTTCTTGCATTGTCGATGGCCACCGCGCTCTCCACGAGAATCGCTTCGGAGTGTTCCATTGTCATCGTGTTGTCGTCAGTGCGAACTCCTTCCGATCCGCCTAACTCGGTGGAATTATAAATCGTTATTATTATTCATAACGACTTTGTCGTTCTACAACAGGTAAACTTGGCGTACAAAACGACCGAGGAGGATCAGTGACTTCATATTATGACCTCCAACCCCTGTACTCACACACCGTGAACGTGACCGTAATTATAGAAGGAGGTGACCCCAGTGGAAAGTTTAAAAAAAAGGGATGTCAAATAATTATTTGACCCGCATATTACAAATAAGTGTTTAGTCCTGAGACCAGATTTTATGAAACTTAAGAAGAGAGTTGAAGAAGTATGTGATGAATACCGAACATAAAATATGTTTTTTCGCAATAATGTAGTAAAATAATAATAATAATAATAATAATAATAAAGCTAAAACACGAAAACTGACTAAGAAAGTCAGTATGAAATGTTACAAGAAACACCTTCATTATTTTTTACCAATTAATTTTATTAAATGCGATAAAATCTCTAATAAAATTACGAAGTGTAGCTGTCTCTGGGTGAAACAGCTGTTGAAAATATATATTTAGAATAGTCAATTATAACCTGAACAATTTTAAACTAAAAACAGTTTTTGCAATAATTCTTAGTTAAGTTTTTCTTTTGTTCATTGGAATCAATTCAGAATCTTAAGTTTATATTTTCATTTTTCTTTTCTTTTTTTTTTAAGAACAAAAAAAAATAGTGTTTTCATTTTTATAAGGACAATTCATCTATAGTGTACAAGAGTGGCATTAGACTAATAATAATAATGGCCTGATTGTACAACATTATCATATTGACACATTTGTTTTGATTTAGAGATATAATATTATAAACATTTGAACGATTACTTTGGTCTTATACAAAATTGAAATCGATTATAAGTTACCTGCAAAACTCGATTACCTGTCGATGGCCGTAACACGTTTGGGCACAAAACAATATTTTTACCTGTGATTGGGGAAAACGATTGGCAACACAGGTTTAGGTACACTTTTTTTCAGACCCCAAAAATCGATACAACGTTTGGGTACATAATACTTTCTAATCCACTGCCTAATTCGATAAAGTTTTCAGTGATATACTTATCAACATCAAAATCTATAGAGAAAACATAATATTATTTGTGTTGAAAACAATATAATTATATTAAGTTAGTAAAGCAGTGTATTACAAACCTTGTAAGTTATCTTTTGTCAGTAAGTTAGAGGTTTTGGTATTAACAGCATCAGAAAAAGATTGTATATTTTTCGGAAACACAGTCATGTTAGTAACAAATACTTTAGAGAGTTCATTAGAAATTTGTTTGGATGAATTAATAATAGTAAAATTAGGAATTTTGGCTAATGCCAGTAACTTTTGATTTCTAGATGACATTTCTTAATGATTACTTATTTTACCTAGTACTACTATCATATATTATTCTAAAAAATATAGTTAACTAAAAATACTTTAAAATAAACTTAAAAATAATTAACAAAAAACTTAACATTATTTTGATATCAAGACATAATAATATTAATACCTACATTATCAAATTATATGGAGATACGAATTTTTCGACGGCTAATCATACATCGAAGATATGACGATTTCTAATTTTTAATTTCACGGAGGATACAATTATGATATGAAATATTTTATTGTTTTATCGGACGCAGTTTTTTTTTTCTCTATTTTATAACTAAATAATTCCAAAATTAAAAATAAAGGAGATACGACCTTTGCGAATTAGACCGATGATATGTGTACCCAAACGTTCTCTGATTTACCAGGTAAAATTATGAAATACCTTTTATTTTATGTGTCCAAACGTTATGTCTATTTGTACCCAAACGTGTTGGCTTTTGGGTCAATGTGACCAAACGTTCAGCGCCCCTATCGATATCGTCTATCGAATATCACAGTAAATAAAACGTGTGATAACAAAATACTTCTCAAATGAACAGGACTAAAATAACAAATGACTTAACCACTATGAAAATGAGAAAAGCATTTTTATTGCATTATAAATATGATTGTTTGGATCACTTTCCTAGCGTGCGTTTTGCACGTTGACCCCGGTAAAAACAGTATTATAATTATTATAAATTTTTTTACAAAATTTCCATCGCGATAACAATAACGAAACAATTTACACTTTTCTAATCTATTGTTGTGTCTAGTGCTAAAGAAAACGTATAAAAACATTTCAAAGAAACTCATTTAAGTCATATGAAAATGATATATATATATATTTATTTATTAATATAGAAAAAAAGTTTTGAAGGCTTTGGTTTCTTGGTGTGTCATTATCAGTAGCGTATTTAATTTTTGGCGCCTATAGGCTAAGTTAATCTGATGCAACCCCCCCCCTCACCAGAGCACTTAAGGAACTAACTATAATTGGTCAGAACCTTTCTTTTAAAAATGTTGTTTACACATTTTGCAAATTTGATATCAAATCTTCAAAATAGATATGTTACGTCCAAAATTGATAAACAAGTTGGCATTGTCAGATAAGTTGGCATTTTAAACAATGTTCGGGAATTAATGATGCCTCCCCCTCCTTTTTATTTACGAGTACAATACATTTAGTTTTTTATAAAATAATTATGATGTATCAGAATGTAAGTTTATAATCAAATTAATTTAAAAATATTCATAAAAATAAAATACCATATTTTTTTCATATTTTGTTTACTTATTATATATATTTTTGATTTTTTAAGGAATACTTCAATTTGTGTTGTGCATATTTTGCTAATTTTGCTTCTTATAACGTCTCTACCTAACTTAACCTAAGTCCTAAATATTATATTATTATAAATATTCAATAGAAATCGAAATACGAGTATATAACACAATTGTCAAGTATAGTCTTATAATCTTGTAATTTTTTTTCAGTACTATTCCTATTTGTATATATAAAGAATTTATTAAAATACATTTACTAAAAAACTCTTTAATTCATCAAAAAAAAAAAAAAAAAGCCGCCTCTCCTAAAAAAGCCGCCTTAGGCTCCAGCCTACTTAGCCTGCCCCTAAATATGCCACTGATCATTATTAATAATTAAGAATGACACACAAAAATAAAAACGAAAATAAAATCCACATAATAAAATTTAAAAAAAAAATTTTAATTGCTTCCCTGAAATTTTCAGGAAATGGTCGATACGTCCTTGCATGCAAGACCTAAAAATTATTTTTTCCTAAGTAATATAAGGAAAGCGCGTCGGGAAATTTTCACGCAGGCTACTCATTATTATGTCGTGCCACTGCGGTGAATCGAAAAGCATATACGTATCTGCACCGAAGCAGAGCGTAACACGTGTGTAACTCGACGTTATCGAGTGTTGCGTACGGGTCAGGTAGGTTTAGAATAGAAAACAACTTGCGTCGCTGTACCCTTTAATCACTGATATGGAACTTTTGCGAACCCGCGCCGTTCGTAATTAATGTTCTATACATTATTATTATTATTCGCGTTTCTCGTGCTCCCGACTATATTATAATTTATTGCATTAATTACGACCGGTTTATATTTATTTTGTTTCTTATACGCTTAACGCGCCGTGTTTTAACGGCTATAGGCAATTCACAAGATAATCTCCACGTTTTGCATACCTACAACACACACACAACGTATTACCCGTAACAATATTGACCGAATTGCAAACGTGTTAATATTCGATTTAATCAACATAAATTTCACAGATAATATTCAAAGTACCCCCTACCCCCAATAGTATAAGTCCCGATCAATAAATTCATTTCATTTTTTTTTTTTTTTTTTTTATATATATATATATATATACAATTAATACCATTCTTTTGTAGTTCAAAATATTTTTTGCTATTTTTTTTTTTTTTTTTTATCAACGTGATTTCTATAAGTTATTCGGTTTTTCATAAGTTATTGGACGACGGACACGTTAAACTTAGTATTCCGAAAGAGAATACTATTTTTAATGGAAAATATTCATATTCAATATTTTCTTTGTCGGTAAGAAGATTTAATTAAATATTAATGTTAAAAGTTTTAAATTAGATACCTGGGCAGAGTTAGTACATATTTCGGAGAACCTCTGAATCTCCACACTGCTACTCTAAACAGATACGTATACTCCAGGATTTCACTTTGGAAAAACTTAAGAAAGTTTAGTTTAGTAAATATTGTATAGAAATAGCCAAAATATGTTTTTGAATACCCTTATTTTTTATGCTTGTTAAATAAATTAACTTTATTAAAAAGGTAGTGAAATAAGAAAAAAAATATTTAACGGATATTAACAAATCTATAAACACAAATTAGCGTATATATGAGTAGCTTCTGTACAACTTTTCATCCTGTAATTAATAAATTGAATTTGTGACGAAATAATAACGAAAATAAAACATTTTTTTTTTTTTTTTTCTAACGGATTAACTGTCTTTAAGTCATTTCATCACTTTAAGTCAAATTCTAACTTTAAAAGCATGTTAAAAATTATTTATATAGTTAATTATTAAGAAAATTTAACTGCAATAAAAAATGCTTGTGATAAGAATTTTGATGAAAACATTTCAAATGGATTAAGCATTAAAAATTGTATTAGAACAAAAATAAATAAATAAATATAATTCATTGTATAAAAAAAATTACAAAAAACAAGATTTTTCTAATATTTCTAAAATTCTATATTTATTTCAAGAGTAATAAAATGTTGTTGAAAATGTTTCTAGTCTGAATACATATTTACACTATTATTGATAATTAGTGAACATTTTTAAATTTTTTGAATTATTGGTTTTGAAGTTAAAACAATATTAATAAAATTCATTAAAATCAAGTTATGTCATTTAACTTCATTTTTGGGAACCAGGGTAAAATATGTAAGCTATTAGTTTAAAATATATTAAAAATATAATAAATAAATAAACCCAAACATTTCAGGGGGTGTTTGAACACCCAAAACCTGTATTAGTCACATATTCCATTTAAATAAAGACGGACATACTTCGCACGATGGGTGTTCTTCGCACGACGGGTGGTATCATCTTGACGAGTGTATTTAATTTTAAAGAAACAATAAATAATGTCTTCAGTAAAACGATTCTGAACGAGGGAAGTTAATAATATAAAAAATAAATGAAAAAAATAAAAGTTAGAAACATTTTCGAAATTTTCTTGTGCCAAAATCTTTCTTATATGATTTTTTATTTATGTTTAAATTTTCATAAAATTCGGATCAAAAAATGATAGTTTCCGAATCGTTTTTGTCAAATTTTGGGTAGTTTTTTCCAAAAAAAAAAAATTTAAGAATTGAAAAATTCAAAAAATGACCTCTTTAAAGTACAATCTAGAGGTAAATCCGGTTTCAAAAAGTTATTAATTGAAAGTTTTAGACAAATATTTCCATACGAAGAGTTGTACACAGAAAAAAAAAGAAATAAACATCGTTGTAAAAACACTAGCTTCTTCACTTCGTTCAGAATCTAAAATGTACTTCAATATACGTATTATATTTCGAATCAGAAGTACTGACTACTTTCCAATTAATTTAAATACAGGCACTGTATAGTATTTTGTACCATGATAAATAGGTGACTATAACTTCCATTACTTACGGAAAACAATTTTATGGATTTATTTATTTCGCCGTAATACAAACCAATTACCACGTGTAAACGATGTGTAACATTAATGAAGTGTCGCAAGTACAGAACCGAAAAGTGTAATGACTAGGACTTGGATTTCAATGCAAAATGCATATTTTTTTGGATTATCTTAGGAAATGCTTTCCAACTACAAAATTTGTTTCATGTGACAGAGACCTCAAAACTAAAATTTTTATTTTGCATTATTTTGCATATTTCGATGTTTTTTCATTTTTAGGGCATATTTCAACATTTTTCAGTCTTTTTATTCGTTTTAATGCATATTTGTACAATAAACCTATAATGTTAATTTATAATATCTGTACTGTATACAAGTCAATAATTTAAATTCAGCTAATTAAAAATATTACTGTCCATGTTTTTTTGGTTTTTTCCTTAATAATATCTATAAATATGTCTTATGGTCACCTGGACTCGACAGAAGGCAAATAGTAAAATAAATAAAAATATTAAAATGTATAGAACCTTTTTTCAATGCATTTTCGCAATAAAATTCATTTTTTAAGGGCATTTTTGACTGTTTTTTAGAGCATTTATCGAGAATTTTTAGTGCATTTAAATCCGGGCCCTAGTAATGACTTTGCATTTTAATGTTTCGGATAATGGCATTCGTTCGCCCACCGATGTACTCTTCTATATATATTATTGTACTGTAACAAAATACACAATACACATATGTGTGTAAAATAGAATGACGCGTTTTAGGAGCATTTGGTTCGATTAAAAATAAATTCAATATTGGATTCGCGAGAGTGTCACTCACACAGTGTAATAACCTATTTGTTCGAAGAGTTACTATATTATGAAAATGTCGATGTCACGTTATCACGCCGACTTCTTTGCCGCGTATGATTCGCTTCCGCGAGGAGTTTCAAATCGAATTCCAAACCGACACATTCGGTGTTTTAAAAATATATATATTGACAATCTATCGCGTTAGCGAATCAATCAAACGGTGGGAACAATTTTCGTTTTGATATTTTATTCGGTTCAAAATGTCAATAAACTTTGAACAAACGTCGAGGCGAATTACCGAATAAACCAATAAAAATAATACGGTGCGAAATACGAATGTAATATGTAAACGTGAATACATGACGACGGTACCATCGCAGCCATACGGTTTGATAAATTTAACAATACAAACACTCCAACTGTGTGTGCGCGTCGACCATTTAAAAAGTGAGACACACAAAACAAAGGTCGCGTATTCGTCGTACAAACCGAGCTCAAAGTATTTTTTTTTTATTTTTATTGAATTTCAAAGTCTTGTTCACTTCAAAGCGCCGGCAATTTTCTACCAGCAGCCTCCTCTTATACTACGCGTAGGTACAACAGAGACATCCGTCTGCCGTGATATTACATTCGGAGATCTAAAAGACAAACAGATCATGCGTTACTAACGCTCGGAACGTTTGTGCGTCGGTATACAGACATATTATGTGTAACGTATATGCATATATTATATACGCGTGTAGTATTTATATGTATGTGTGTACACCAGCCCAATGTGAAATAATAAAGTTTAAGGGTGATTCATCGATTTGGTGTTCGTATGAGTGTGAGTGCGTACATGTGTGTGTGTGTGTACAACAAGACTTTAAGAGAAACGCGTTCTATAATAAACGACAAGGGTTGAAAATATCGTCGGCGGCAATGATAGATGGGTTATGAATCTCATTTAAATAACTGAAACGAGCTCCAGACGTCTGCGAACTAGTTTTATGGTTCCTAAAGGGACCGTTATTATTATTATCACACAAAAGCCTATCCGATGGTGATTTTTTTTTTTTTAAATATATACTTAGATAGATGTTATTGTTTTTTTACCGTCCAATCGACGTGTAGGAGGGGAGTATCTATTTGAAAACCGTATTACAGCAATTATTATTATGTTATTCTTATTACACGCGTAACACATAGTGTATCATAGAATGGTATTGTCTATGCGGTAAATGCACCTGACAGTGCGCCCGAAACGTTAATCATTGAAACTAGAAAATGCCCTTTTTGAAAGTCATCTGAAAAAC
Source organism: Stegophylla sp. TES_Ste_2020 (assembly GCA_025469315.1). NCBI lineage: Eukaryota > Metazoa > Arthropoda > Insecta > Hemiptera > Aphididae > Stegophylla > Stegophylla sp. TES_Ste_2020. Next base: position 9,912 of record JAIPRM010009311.1, read on the forward strand.
TGTGAAAATAATAATTTGTCCCGTCCCCCGTCCTCCGTCATTTCTGTGCAACGCATAAACCTTTTATATACGAACTACGTTCGCCATGCAGGTGCATTTTACTATCCAGAAGTTACACTGCAGAAATCGTCTCTAGTATCGTCATACCAGACGATATAATGGGGTGACTCGCCGCTTATTTTATTGGGCGTGAAATGGTCTTAAAGTGTCTCCTTCGTCCTTGCCCGTCTGCCCGTTTGTCGCAAGAAAAAAACACTTTCAATGGCACCAGCCTCAAAAGCCAAAAAGGCTTATGACTATAGCCATTTGTCTCGTACAAATTATAAATCCCAGGCCGGTCGAAAAATGAAAAAAAAAATCTTCGGTGATATCATTTATTCTTTATCATTAATAATTATTGTACTATACATACATATTTCAGCATTCGTAAAAACTCAACGAAAGGTCATTTTATTATGGAGTCACTTTTTTTCCTTAGTTTGCGATTTATATATATATATATATTTTTTTTTAATTGATCTTTGACATCAGTTAAAATAGAAAAATAAGCAGTCACACAGTATGTTCCTGTACACAAGGGAAACCATATGTCATGTTTTAAATAGGATTGTCCTGTTCTTTCCATCAAAATTAAGCAGGATGCATTTAGTCCTGCTTTCTGTGACTGTTCTGTTTTAATTCTTTTTTTTAAAACTATTTTCTATCAAATAGTGGTTTTAAAATTATTTAATAAAAAAAAAAGTCTATAGTAACGAATATAGTATTATAACGAATGGTAACGTTAACTGGATAGCATATGGTGATGTATAGATTGATTTGATATAATTTTGATTTAGTTAATATTAAAACAATCGTCTCATCAATAACATAAAAAAAAATTTTCATATTGTGCCTGTATGACTCGACAACATAAAATTAATAAATATTATTCCTATATAATTGGTTATCTGATATTAACAGAAACAATGAAAAAGCTATATATATAAATCTAATATTTTATCTAGTATATAATATAAACATATTTTTTTTAATACCATTCTATATCAAAATATTATTTATTATGTATTTTTTAATAATATAACAAGTAACTTTACTATTTTGAAAAAGCTAATAACATTATAATTTTTTGTTATAATATAATATATGAGTAGGTATATAAATTTATATTTTCTTATTTTGATAATAAATATATTTGTAAAAAAGTGCCCTGTTTTTTTTTTTTTAATATAATGGTGTTAGTATGTTACCCTACTTTATACTCTTATAAACACACAATTGTCGTGCATTCTGTACGATGTAAGTCATTTGTTTGGGTACATTTTTTAAATTATTATTCCAAGGAAAATAGACACCAAAATAAGTATACGTCTTTTTTTTTTTTTTTAATTTTGAAGAATTTATACCAAAAATTCATAAAAACTCGAAGTATAAGAATGCGCCTATTTAAAAAGGAATATTTATTTTTTATTTGAATTTTTATGTTTTAATTTACAATTTTATTGAATTAAAATAATCTAAAAATAGTATAATTTATTCATACTGATGAGATTGAACGAACTAATCATTCGCGCAAAACTGTGTTTTCAATTATTTTTAATATTAAATTTTTAATTACGACAGGTAAGTGGATTTATAGTAAGTATTTATAAAACACGTAATATAAAATACAATATCTAGTTAGAAAACGCACTTATGGAGTTCAAACAATAACATCGTGCTTTGTAATAATAGAAGAAGCGTTTAATTAATATTTTGAAATAATGAATATGAATGATATCTTTTCTTGTGCTCCCTTCGTAGACAATAATAATAAATAAAACACAACAAATTGAAACATAAAATACATAGTAATAAAAGTGAATATTTATCACTGAGCTAGACGGGTAGGAGATTACATCAAACATTTGAAAGCGATTAAATAATGCATTAAATAATCAATTTTCAAAAGAATTGTTGAGTAATTTTTTTTTTTCGAATTCCCCGGGATCAAAAAATACAATCTAAATAAATGTTAATAATTTAAGATTATTATACTTTTCATTGGACTATTTTATCTGACGAAATAAAAAATGTTTATTTATGTTTTACGAGAAATCCGAATAAGTTAAAGCATATTTATTATCTACTTATTTTAATGTATTCAATTTATATTGATACAATGGTGAATATTTTGTATAATGATTTTGCTACTTCAAATGTGTATTTCTCGACGTAATTAAATACGATCAAACCGATTCGTTTCTCAAAGGTACACAGAATCTGGAATATACATAAATAATGATTGGATCGAGTATGAATTTTACGGTCACGCTGAAGTGCTAATCATTTTAAGATAGAGGAAAAACAATTTTAAGGAATACAATTTTAATTAATCCGACAAACAACGCTTCACTCTACACCACACAAATCTTATCGATTCATCTTAATAATATTTAATTAAAATCGTCCATAACTACAAGTCTTGATTATACCAGTACAATTTAAATAAAAAAGTACAATATTTTCGTGAGTAAAATAAAATCTGTTCGAAGAAGTCAAAATAATAAATATCACATTGTCAGACTTACATTTTTATTGTGTGATGTATAACTATAAACTTAATGTAATATATAAAGTAACATTATTCCGTTGTTTTCCACTTATACACTTTAAAATCATCTAAAAAACGTCAAAATGTGTCTTAGAATACTGATAGGCAAAAATATTGAGTATTTTTTTTACTATTTTATTCCAATATTGAACGGCCATTACATATTATATTATGTTATTTTCAAAAATAAATTTAAAAACAACCAAATTAATTACAAAACTACCATGTATGTACCTATTATTGTCATTGTGTAACTCTTATTTACTACCAAACTTGGTAGAAAATATAATGTATAAATAATACATGGTTAAGTTGTGTTTTAAAGCAAGTTTTTATAAATTTATTTCGATAATCTAACAATTTCAAATGCATTATTGAGAATTAAATAATAAATTATGGAGAATTTCTCACCATTTTTTAAATTGTTATTTAACTTTATTAATTTGACTATTTGCGTTATTACCATTTTCAACCAGTTACTTCTATCAAAATCGTTTTGTTATACTCTCTTTGTCTTAAACACAGTATTGATATAAATACTAAATTAAAATAAATTTTTTATTTTGTAAGCAATGAATAATATTAATATCAAATTAAGCAAATTATTTTTAAAATGTCCTTGTTCGATTATTATACCAAAAAATAACTCAATGTGTAAAAAAATATATCTCAACAAAACGTAAATTAATTGAAAGAATAAAGAATTTATACCAATTATCAAATAATAAGAATAAAAAAAAGTAAATTATAGTCCATTGTAATTTAAAAATTACTAATTCATTGAATAATGCTTGGAAAATTAATAATGTGTATTGTAAAAGTATCGCATAATTCGCATGTTACTTCAGTGACATTTAACTGTCAGTTGGCTACGCCTATAAGCAAAATTGGGGAGGGGGACAAATCTACTCAAAGACCCTTAGGAATTTTTAAAATACATAAGGTTAATACCATTAAAGGGCGCTGAATCAAACGAATAAATATTTTAGCCTCTGCCTCCAATTTTTATTTTCACAATAGCTACGCTATTCAAAAATATGTAGAATACATAAGTATTGCAAATTGATTTCACATTAATATCTGATGATTTGTGTGATTATTATAAACATATATGCATACATTGTATATTTTATACTGTTGGAATCAGAGGTGCATTGAAAATTTACGTGCCTCGAGTCAAAATATTTTTCCACACCACCTACGCGTTATGAAACAAGTTATGAATCAGCTGTAAATAAAATTATACAAATACATGCAGTGCGATTTTTTAAACATGACTACTCCCTTTTTTTGTCCGTAAAAATGTAAAAATTTAGATTTTTTTTTATAAATGTTCAAGTCACTATAAAAAAAATGTTTCTTACTGCTCATTTTTTCACATCACCTTAAGGATGTCATGTGACAACATAAAATGTTTTTGTTTCCAATGGTAACCCCCTATTTTAACTAAAGAATTTTATTTGTCATTTTTCTGTCAATTTTGTTGTAATAAAATCAAAATTTGAACGAATAGTTTTTGAATTATTAAAATTTAAGTATTAAGGATAATATTTTAGTTACCATTACGTATAACGTAATTATTATGAATCTATCATTTTACCAGCTAACACCTAATTAATTCGCAATATTGTAAAATATAAACTACTTGTACGAATTTTGATTTCAATACATCAAAATTCATACAATACAAACATGTCCTGAATAAAATTCTGTAATTAAAATAGGGGAAAGCATTTGAAAAAAAAAAGTTTAGGTCATAAAAAGACAACCTTAAGGAACATGAAAAAAAATAAAAGGTTGTGGAAAATATAGTTTTAATAACGACTTGAACATTCAGAAAAAAACATAATAATATAAAAACAGTTTACTTAAAACGTTTTCTAAATTTTTAAAAAACAAAAGATTTAATAAAGTTATAATTTATTTAAGTTTTTGATAAATTAGCCTCAATATAGTGAAGCCTCAAAAAGTTAAGCCAATTTTCACCCATGGATGATTTTAAATTAATTTTGACCCGTTTTAGTATGGACAATTATCGTTCTGTTGAATAAAATTACAACAATCACAAGTAACGATTGGTGTCGATTGAAAAAATCCATATTTTACGTAAAATTAACTAGTTTAATGCTTGTTTTAACTTTAAATGGCTATAAAACAAAAATTGACTTAGGATTTTCGATGTCGTTTCAGTACGATTAGTAATACTTAGTAATATAAGTAGTTGTATTCATTTTTTAAGCCTTAGTAGGTACCAAGTAATTAAAATTTTATGAAATAAAACTAAAAAGAAAAACCAAACAAACTTTGCACGATGGGTATTATTCGCACGACGGGTATTCTTCGTGCCACGATACTACGAACATGGTAAATATTTGTAAAAAATGAAAAAGTTGTGATTTTTTTTAACTCACTGCAATTTAAAC
>JAIPRM010009313.1:0-14922 GCA_025469315.1 Stegophylla sp. TES_Ste_2020
AGAAATTTGAAAAATGACCTCTCAAAAGTACCAACTAGATCCGATTTTGGATCTATAAAGTTACTGATCGAAACTTTTGGACCAGTGGTTCTATACGAAAAAGTGTTTACAGAGAAGAAAAAAAAAAAATGAAAAAATAAACATCATTGTAAAAACATAAGCTTCTTCACTACGTTCAGAATCTAAAAGCTATTACGATAACGTAACAATGTGATTCTTGCAATTATTAAAAAACAAACACGTTCTTGAATTATTTGAAAAAATTAACATTTATAAAATCTAATAAGTAATAACGTATCATAAAGTTTATTATACAGAATTTTGTTCTTACCATTTCGTCATCTTCTCCAGCATTGAGTAATGCATAGTCTTTCACTATTGGTTCTTTACTCGAATTGTTATTGAAACCGTTATGTTTAAAAACTTTCCCTGCCCCTGTAAAAAACAAATTAAGGTAATTTTTAATCCATTTGGTACCTGATTCGTAATTTCCACCTGTCAATATTTACATTACCTGTTTTTTTAGGGTAGTTTTCATTTGATGCCATAGTCAGGAAATTTTAAAATTCCTAACGATCGTAATAGTCTGCGATTATTAACCGTCGAGCGTACAGGCATTCACGAGCCGTTCAGAAACCGTCTGAATTTGGTCTACTAGTGAGACCGCTATAATTTAAAATGTATTATTAAGTATTGTAATTATCAAATTTAAATTAAAGCGTAAAGTCTAGGTGCATTATTATGTTGTAATCTACAATTTAAATTCACTACAATAATAATAATAATAATGCATTATAAACTAGAATTCAAAATTTCGGTTAACTTAATAGAATCCTTAAATTTGTTGTAGAGTTTAAGTCGTATATTTTTAGAAAACAGCTGCGATATGCGTTTTGTTCTTCTTTTAAAATATAACTCGGTATTAGGTACCTATATTCTAATATACTCTGTTATTCTAAAATAATTATGCCTTAAAAATGCAAAAATTGGGATTTTATTTTTTTTTTTAAATGTTCAAGTCACTATAAAAACCATGTTTTCCATAACACATTTTTCCCATGTCACCTTAAGGATGTCCTGTGAAGATACATCCTTATGTTTTTCAAATGGCAACCCCTTAATTTAACTGCGGAATTTTATTCGGGTTATTTTTCTGTATTGAAATCAAAATTTGAACGAGTAGTTTTTGAAATATTAAAATGTAAATATTAAGGAAAATAGCCATTTGAATTGGGGTTGCCATTTGAAAAACAAAAGTTTGTTTTTTCACTTGATGAACATTAAAAAAATAAATTCCAATTTTTGCATTTACGGCTTTTTAGCACACTTAAAAATCACCCTGCATATATATATATATATAATAAAAATGAAAATATCATGATTTTTCGAAAAAAAAAATTTCCTTTCAGAATGTACAGGTAAAAAATACATTGTCTACGTGTGATTTAGAATATTTTAATTTATAATAAACACTAAAAAAAAATTAAATATGATCAATAAAAGCAAACAAAAATAATTTTTCTTTACCACTATTTTCAAAAGTTTTTAATTTATCTAAATACATATTTACTGTAAGATCTTGTCATGAAGATTTATTTAAAAAAAAAAAAATGACTTTCACATGATTACTGATAACTGGAGATATAGAACTTCCCCTAAAAATGTAAACAAATCTAACAACTTGAAAGTTATGTATATAGGTGATAAGTGATAACACATTTAAATAAAGCGAAACTTCTTTTGACGCGTACTTCTAAATAGATTCTAACTACATGACTATGAAATTAAGTGTGACATTTTAATGAAAGTGAAATGAACCATTAACCTTATCTTGCTCGATAACAGACTAATATCGCGTTGTTGAAAATATTTATCTAGTTTAAATTACTATGACGTTGTCTTAATCGTTTTCATTTGTGAACTTGTAGTTGTAAATCCTTAGTACGCGATAGCCAGCTAATTATTGAGTTTTAAGCGTCCAATACTAATCTAATGCGTTTGCAGATACTCAAGATAGAAACCGAAGTAACCGATTAGTTTCATTGAATCATGACGTTTAATAACATACATATTACTCAGTAATCATTTTAGATTCTGAGTGAAGTGATGAAGCTAGTGATTTCACAATGATATTTATTTTTTTTCTGAAAACATTTTTCTACTTGAAAAAGAGCTTGGATCAATACGTTTTTAAAGGTTTCCGATAAATAAATTGTAAGAGATCTTACATTTTTTTAAATTCTCAATAGTTTTTCCAAAAACAAAGAAAAGCTCTCTAAAATTTGAGTAAAAGTGGTAAATATGTTTTAAACTATATAATTATGAAATCGAGTTTAGTATCTACTTAATTTAGTCGTAATTCTAAAACTAATAATACTGAAAATTTGAAGTTTTTACCCATTACCAATAATAGTAGTGAATACAGACTGAAAAATTACCTCTTTAAAGTACCATGCGAACAAAATTCTCTATCGAAAACTTTTCAGAAAAAAAAAATAAACGTCACTGTAAAACCACTAACTTATCTTCATTCCACTCAGAGTTTAAAATAAATAACAAATTCAAGTAGCTATTACTTTTTTTATTGTTTTTTAGGGCTACAGGCGTTTGGGTCTTAATTATTATATAAATAATTTTCATTTTTATAAAAAATATTGTGTTCCATATAAATATAAGATTTTATAATCATGAAATTATACATTCATATAATCATTGTATAAATTACTTCGTAATTACTTACAACAAACATTAAATAATTTTTTTTTTCATCAAAACTTTACGTTTCATTAAATATTAAAACACTAAATTTGCCTTGTAAAACGAAATTGAATTTAAAAATTTGATAGGGTAGTACAAACCAAATTAAAATGTTTATACATAATAATATTTTCTCAATATTATAAATACAATAATATTTGATCATTCTGAGAGTTGTTATAAAACATCCAAATTTACATTGCGATTCCAAATTGTACTCAAGTCCACATTACGAAAAATAGAGGTTGGCTTCTATTACCTCTCGGACAATGGTTCTCATTTTATCGTGGTGTTAATATATTAATAATTAATTATAGTTACTTATTAAGCTTATTTGTGTTGCACTATATTTCCATAATAAATAAATAATAATAATTTGCATATAAATATGGTGTTTAAAAAAAAAGAAACATTTTTAAAATATTTGGAAAAAGTTCGGCAAAATGTTTACTTTCCGTGGCACGGACTATGTGTGCTTACTTACTTGGTACGTTAATAATATAATAGAAATTATAATGTTTTGTGTACTGACTATAGATTATAATATATTATACATGTAATTAAGGTATACTAAAACTTTGCTGCATAACTACATTATCATAAAACACTAATTGTGTGAAATATACAATACAGGTATACTTCCTGAGTTTGAATACAAGAATGTTCAAAGGAATACGCAAATTAATCTAAAAAATTGATTAACAATAGTCATTTATCATAACACCATGTACAAGTGTACAACAAATGGTTAGTTAATTACACAATATATATTATATTTGTTAAGCACCTATCCTATACAACTTTTTCTCTCACCAAACAATATTTATCGACACGTTTTTGTTACAAACAAGGTAATTCTCTCTTAAAAAGTCCCGACTTCCAAGTAATATTATTATTGTTCGATCGTTAATATTTGTGCGTTAACGTATTTAGCTAGGTACAACTGAAAGATTGAATTTTTCTGTAATTTTATTTCCATAGAAGTATGTTTTAATAAACACTGACAAAACCTTTATAAAAGAAATGTGTGACCTGTTGGGGTACATACGTAATTTATTCTGAGAAAACTCTGTGATTAATTTACACCTAATCAATTATTATGTATTTTTAAATACAGAAAACTCAGTTAAAATAATTATTGCAACAGGCATCATTATTAAGAATGAAAATTAAACTCAAAATATTAACATTGATATTAAAACTATGCAATTGAATTTAATATTGTTTACATTCTTTTATATGTAATAGATTACATAATTTATAGTTTCAAACCTTTACTCATTTTTTTATTTAGATTTCTAATAGTATTTCAGAATTAATTCAAGATCACTACCGTTCATTGTACAACGTAAACATATATTCAATTACTTTTTTAAGATTTGGTAATTGAAAAAAGTATTGACTTATTGAATTAGTGCGTTATCTTTTTCTTATATAAACATTCGTATTCTATTCACATGTTACATTAATATAATATCAACATTTATTATTATTATTAGTATTTTGTGTTTAACAATTTACAATGACTACTATTATAAAACAAATTGTAAATAAAACACAATTTGGTTATTAATGTTTTCGTTTCATGTGCAAAACATAATGTACTATATTTTAAAATTACATAAATGTACAAACTAAATAGGCCATGATATATTAATATTTTCACAAATATGAAATTACTATAAAATAGTGCCAATACCTGTAGTTACTTAATTTGCTTTTTTTAGCTATTTGTCTTCATTATTTGTTTTTTATTTTAAACTATACAATAAGAGTTCCGCTATGTGTATTGCGGTCAATAACTTTAGTTACTAATTATGTTTTTATGTAGAAATCACTACTATGAACTCAATACGTTGAAATAATTTTTTTTTTCAATTTAAGTTTTTCTTTTTAGATCAATAGCAAAAGTGATATAAACATTTAAGTTTAAGGTAGCGGAGCAGTGCCTAGTGGCAGTCAATTTTTGCGGGGTAACCTTTGCTTTTCCACTTCACCACTCTAAGCTTTAAATATATGTAACTTAATACCTCTTAAACCATTGATCGAAAAAAAAACTTAAATATCGAAATATTTTTTAAAAAAAAAAGAGAGATAAAACATTTTCTTTTAGCATTCAGAATCAAAAGTAGTGGTTATATTTTATAAAAACTAGAAATTTAAAAATGCATGCATATAAAAATAGTAAAAATTATTTTATTTCATAAAAGTGTAGTATTAGTTTTATTTTTATTTATTCAGAAAAAATTTTTTTAAAAAAAATGTATACACCAGAACACACGTAATGGGACACTGAATAAAAGTGATTTATACAAATTATTATAAGCGTGAATACATATTTTAAAATCTAAACAATAATTGATAATAATATGCTTTACTCGTGTATCAGAAATAAATAAATTTATATTAGAGATTTCATTGAAAACTTGATTTCTATGAAAAGATAGTCAATCATATAACTTTATATCTACTAGTTTATAAACACACATAGGTATACGTCAACAGTATAAATTAAAAACAATTAACACTAAAAAAGTATTTAACTAAATAAAGATGAACTGATAATAAACCAAACGGTTAGTAAGATATTGAATTCTATTAATTTAGCAAAAGTGTTCATATTAAAAAATCACCAGTTTAAAATTTTAAATTACCAACTTTAATAAAATGTAATGTAAATAATTTCATATGTTTTACTAACTACACAATTTGTGGATAAAAATAAAATAAAATAAATATAGCAATGAAAATTAATTTCTTTAAAAAATATGAATTAAGATTACATTGGAATTTAAGCTGATTGCACTACTAAAGTGTAAGAATAGGCTTTACATTATTATCCTGTAGTAAACAATTTACAGCAACGAGCAACGTAAAATGTATTCATTGTAAAAATAAAATTACACAAAAAGAACACGAGGTGTACATTAGAAAAAAATTAATATCATAATAAAAAAATATAACATGCCAAGTAACTCAAAATATATTTACTCACGCTTAAATAAAGAGCAAAAAATATCCTAGCTTAACGTTGGGATATTTCACTATATTCGACACTAGGCGGGTACTGAAAGCGATGCGTTTAGTTTGATATCTTCGTTTGTGGTTCAGTTCAATAAAATTTGCATGCTATTGTACATCTGTACACGAAACTTATGCGTAGATGCTCAATGAGTAGCAATTAAAACTATTAACAAATTAACAGTCTTCAGTGGTGGTTTTCTCATTAAAGCAAATCAAGGGCAAACTTGAAAAGTTAATTTTGATTTACCTTAGAGACTGGTTTTATTTCACAATTTTTTTTTTATATATACATATATTATATTTCATATATGGTATATTTGATGTGTTTAAAATTTTTTAGCAAAAATTGTTGCTTTCAAAAGTAATATATCTTTTAATGACGCAAACAATAAATCAATAGCAAAATACTCACATCGATATAATCGCAACACTGTTATTTTACGAGTTCTAGTTAGTAATTTTAAAACATTACTGAATGTTTTTACAACAGCATAACTGAACACGATTTGAAAGATTTTGTACCGAAATATGATTAATAATATAAATAATAGAAAAACAGTTTCTTGATTTAAAGAAAAAAAGAAATGTATTTTTATTCTCTTGTTTTTATTTTTTACAGGCTGTATAGAATTATTTAGGTATAATGATTATTCAACAATACAACTATTACAAATCGATAGTTAAGATATGATACTTAGTAACCACTTTTTAAGAACGTCACAAAATTATTTAAAAACTATTTTTCATACGAATTTTCCACAAAATACACTAAAACAACTTTAACATCAAAATACATTTGTAGTTGATAACAATCACACCAATTAAAAAATTGTCAATCCCAGAAATCCGAAATTATACCTACTTATTTTATAATATGTTATCAACAAATTAAGTGAAATTACTATACCCAAAAATGTATTTAGTACCTTTAATGTTATTGGTCACCTAAACGTTAAAATAATGTTGCATATACTTAAAAGTCGATATTATAATAAAAGTTTGAGTTTTTTGACCTAGAATCCTGTTGACATGCTCAACATGAAAATTAAATTATTTGGCGATAAAGTGTATTTAATATTTTAACAATTATTAGCTGAAGAAATAAATTGTAGTGGATGGTAGTCGAAAAATAATTGAGAATCTTTGACTTAAAATGCTGTCTTTACTCGTTAACATACAATTACACAAATTCTCAAATTAAGTACGTTAAATTGAACTTACAGCTACTGTCGGCGCGTGAGTAATCAGGTAATAAATATATAAATTCAAAAAAAGGTATAATATCAAAGATTTCTAGAAATTCGAGTTTCCATACAGTGCGGCGAACCATACTGATCGACTTTAGTGTAAACATATGTAAAATAATATTATATTGTTGTTTTGTTTTATCACAACATTCCCATATAATAAAAAAATTTTCAATGTAAATTTAAAGCGTGAGGCTCAGGACAAATGCCCTGTTTTGCCCTCGCCTAACACCGGCCCTGATTGTAACAATGTTTTAAGTTTGTCAGTATTTCAACACTATTTTAACAAAAATTAAATTACAAGGTTTCACATCAGCTTAAATATTTTTCGATTGATGCTATTATTATTATTCGAATTTATGACTTAATCGTTTATATTTTAAGCTTTTCTTTTTCGTTTTGTAAACCGGTTTTATAATTACGTAACTGATGTAATATCGATTGAGAAATATTGGTCACATGATGTCTTTTTATGTATCTGTGCCTTCTCGACATGGTGTATTATGTCGTATTGTCTAACGGAGCATATTATTGTCAAAATTGTTTAAAAAAAAAATTCTGAATAAATATTATTAAATCCCATATCTATTGAACGTGTGTTTTAAAATAGTCTGGAACGAGACTTATTTTGGAGAATAACCAAAACTATTAACAATTTTAGCACCCCCTGAAATTGAGATTTTGTTGTACTTATGTAAACTCTGAAAGTAGGTAAATAATAAAATTATAAATCATAAGTATTTTGTGTATAATTTTCAAATACTTAAACCTACGTAATATAGTAATATACTGTTCTATATTTAAAAAATATCTTCTAAAATACACAATGAACTACCTAATTAATTTTTGAGTATAATTGATTTGGTATTATTTTCTTATGTAATATATGCGCATTTATTTTTATTTCCATGTGCATTTGTTTCAGGAAATTTATTTATAGATTATTTCAATATTTATTAAAATCAATTTTGCAACAGTTACTATTGATTAATATGTAACAGAATTGATGATTTTAGAAATCTAATCTAGAATATTGCTTAATCTTCTTATGAGAACATTTATTGCCGTCGTGTTAAAAACTACAATACTTAAATTCTTACAGCATCTTAAAGAATAATTACAAAAAAAAAAAATCCACGCTAAGCGTAGATAATATTCTCCTCTATAATATACAGGGTGATTCACTATGCGTGCTGTCTTTTTTTTTGGTAAAAATGCAAACATTTGGATTTTTTTCGTAATGTTCAAGTCATTGTATAAAACTATGTTTAGCAAGTATTCCTGATTTAAGTTTAATTGTGTAGCTTCATAGTTATTGGAAATTCATAACTTTAATGAGAATTACATTGTTCATAATATAGCCTAAAGGTAATATATTTAGTATCTAAGAAGATATATTATCCTTAATACTTAAATAAGAATAACTCAAAAATTACTAGTTCAAATTTTGATTTCAAATTTCAGTACATCAAAATTAAAAGATGAATGTCTGAATAAAATTCCAGAATTGATATTGGGGAGGGGAGGCCATTTTTAGTTTGTATCTCCACAGAACATCTTTAAGATGACATGAAAAAACATAGTTTTTATAGTAAGTTGAACATTCCAAAAATAAATTTCAAATTTTTGTATTTTTACGGCCAAAAAAGAGGGTGAGCATGCTTCGTGAATCACCCTGTATGTATAGGATTAAACTACTGTAAAACTAAGTGTTCGGTCATAAAATTCTATTTTATTTATACCGAGAACGAGCGTGTGACAGAAAAAAAACAATAATAATTTTATGCTGAAAAAGCAATTGATACCTCGTGTTAGTATGCATTGCTAACGATCGTCGATCACGTATCATCCATAAGCTCAGGTGCAGCCTTTAAATTTGTTTGTTTTTTTTCATGTTCAAACTGTAAATTAATGTATTAAATAATATTATAGTCAAAGGCGTATATTTATTAATTGTCGACAAATCACGTTATTGAAATTTCTATTTTATTAATCATAGTGTCTAGACATTCGGATAAAAGTACTAGTCAATACATTTTTTATTTTATATACACATTATAATAATATAATAAATTTGGGTACTTAAGTACTTTTAATTTTCAATTCTTCAATAAGCGTATCTGCTTTAAATTGATCGTAGTATTTGTTTCCTGTAGCAAAATGTATAAGAGCAGATTGAATTTTTAAAAGCAAATAAATACCAAAAAAACCAAAAAAAAACCAACAAAAATACCACTATACACACATCATTCGAATGCCTTACACGCACTGAAAACACTGCTTGTACAATACTTTAACCATTTATGAATCTACGGTATTATTATTTAATGTTTTTTTTTTTTTTTTTAAACACAAAAATAAGTCAATTGCTGCACTAAAAATAATTTTAATTAGACAGGTATTTACATAGAATTTTTGGTCATCATACGTTCAACATTTGTTAGGCCCAAGTAAACTTAACTACATTTAAAGCACTCGATATTAAATCTGTCTAATGTGTTTGAGAGATTTTTATTAATTTATTGCATACTTTACTGCTTACGTCGTACACTTGCATATCAGTTATAAAAATATAATATCCTATTTTATGTAGAAATTAACGATAATTAGCTAAAAAATATGACAAAGCTTAATGAGTAATTATCGACAGCGTTATTTATTCTACACAGCAATAATTGCCAATTACCATTATACGATCACATACACTTATATATAGTAAAATACGTTAAATTTATATTAACGTTAATAGATAATAATGAACAATTTGCAAAGTTGATAACGTTATTTACTGAGGATTTACGTTAATTCTGAACAATATTCGTGTAAATGACATTAATTGTAATGTATTAATTAAAATTTGTATTATAATATTATTTATTTTCACATGACAAAGAACCGTGGCATTTTTAATTGGATTATTTTCAGTTATTCGAAAGGTGCGTATTTTATTCGTTTCACACTTCATCTTTGATAGCCTTATGTATTAATGACTATTCTAGCCTTTTCCTTTTCTCCACATGATTTCAGAAGAACATTGATATATTTTCTCTAGGAAAAGCCCGCATCTCAAGAACTATTTACCCTTAATACTTGTGGTTTTTGATTGGTTAAAATTGCATTTTAAGTTCTATTTCACATTATATTACGTTATGTATTGTTATAGTTCTGATAATTAAGTTGTTTTGTGCCATACGATATAAATAAATAAAAAGAAGAGTTCTAAGGCCGAGCGAAGTTTCATTGCATCGTACAGGTTGAGATCTTGTATAGTTTTGTTTAAGAAAACCATTTTCGTTACATAATTCAAATATAAATACATCAGTAATATAAATTTCAATTGAGTATATTATTTTACTTACACAATTTATAAAAGCCATTGTAAACATAAACAATAACTGCTAACATAATTGCGTGTTGATATACAAGTTAATTACAATAAATTATAGTGCTCCATTAAGCTCATCAATCGTGGTTGTGTAAAATAATAATATTACTTCCTATACAACAAAATTTTCCATCGTGTGTAGAAATTAACAATAATGAAACCTTAAAAATAATTAATTACTATATTTGCTAGTTTGTTAAGTGACTTACTAGAAAATAACGTTATTTTGATGTGTAACATTATTTACTGTAACATATACTATACAGTGTGTCCCGTCGGAAAGTTATATGAAAATAATCTTAAAGTTATTGGAAAGAAACCTTTAAACGAAGGGAAGGAGTCTAACTGTTTTAATAATTCTCGTTAACAACATTTCTTGAACATTATTTGAAATTAAACGTGATTTTTAATAAAAAAAATAGTGATTTGAAAAAATAAAAATCTTTTTCTATTTCATAAAAATCATTTATGAATTATGTAGCTAGTTCAATTATGCATGTTATTTGATAGTAAAATAAAACCGATTTAAAATAATAAAAAAATTTCATTAAAAAGTTGAATAGTTTTGAAGATACATTCAAAAATGTTGATAGCGAGAATTCTCAACTTATCATGTTTAAAAGCGTTCAACTCTGGAATTATGAAAGATATGATAATAAAACTTTTATACCTAGTCTCTTGTAGGTGTATTTCTTTAGAATAAAAAAAGAAGAAAAAACAGATACTATTAATTGAAGTTAAACGTGATATTCATTTAAAAATGGTAATTTTTTTAAAAAAAAACTCTTTTTTTTTATTACTACAAATTCATTTTTGAATTATGTTGTTAGTTTTACATGTTACTTAATGATTTTGAAGATACATTAAAAAATGTACAGTACATTGAGTTTTATTAGAAAAAAAAAACTAAATAGTGCATAAAAATAAAACTTAGAGAGTTTTTTCTCACAATAACTTAAGGCATATTTTTATATGACGCCGGCCGATCACTTCCCGACAGGACACATTGTACAATAAAACATAAAATATATATGTAAAATCACATTCCTCGAACAGGTAATAATAAAATACGTAATATTCGCAATAATTACAGAAAAATTTGTATAATTCCATAAGTGTTTTGTAAAATATTAGAAACTTTTACAGTCGGTACCCATAATACTATTATTATTAGTCATTACGATTCATCTGCTTGACATTAAAAAAAAAAAAAAATGTCTCGTTTTAATAAAAGCAATAATCGATTTGACATCGGATAATACAATATCTTTGTCACGCAATTAAACAGTATAGAGTTACGATGATTCACGTTACGTAGTACAGTGTGTCCGCGTGTGTAGAAAGTTCGAGTACTTTGCTTGAATTTGAATTGGGAATCGCATGTGACAAAAATATCATCGTGTTTTTTTACCGTTCACAGATCTATTCTATTGTATTAACAGAAATACTGTTATGACTTATCTAATTAAAATAAATTAAATGATTGCGAATTATCATATGTCATCCCGTAACAACAACGAACTAGTGTAAGGCGACGACGAAACTTTCTAGACACACCGTATACTTTTTACTAACTCAATTATTAATAATAAGTAGGTACCTATTAACATGTAGCTGTAATATCGAGGTGGTTGCTTTAAAATAATGTCATACTTATCGGTGACCGTGAAAAGGCAAACATTACGCGAGAAACCCATGAGAGTCGAAAACGTTTAATAGCCTTAATTATGTTGGTAATTAATATTTGTAATTATTTCAATTTTTGTCTCGTGAGTAAGTTCCATGTTAACAATGTGTGTTTATAATATATAAACACATACATGGGTGGCGAACGTAAGGCACACGTTCACCGAATTTCAGTGACACGAGATAAAAATTGTAATTACATTTTTTTTCAGAATCTGAACGAAGTGTTTTTACAATAATGTTTATTTTTTTTTTTTCTGTGTACAACTTTTCGTATGGAAATACTTGTTCAAAAGTTTCGATCAGCAACTTTTTGAAACCGGATTTGCCTTTATAGATGGTACTTTAGAAAGGTCATTTTTTGAATTTCTCAATTCTTCAATTTTTTTTTTTAGAAAAAAACTACCCAAAATTTGACAAAAACCACTCGGAAACCAACATTTTTTGATCCGAACTATATGAAAATTTAAACATAGATAGAAAATCATTTAAGAAAGATTTTGGCGCGAGAAAATTTTGAAAATGTGAAAAAAAAATTTTGGACATTTTTCAAACATTTTGTTTTCTTATTTATTTTTATAAATTATTAAGAAATGATTTATCGTTTCTTTAAAATTCAATACACCCATCAAGAGAATCCCAACCATCGTGCAAAGTATGTCCGGCTTTTTATATTATACATTTGTAAATTGTATGTACATAGATAGTATATTATTTACTTATCACTCAATATAGAATGGTGGCATTGCAGTTAATGTTTACACATGGTTATCGTAAGAAGAGATCGGAATTATACGCATAAAAGAATTGATAAATACAAAACAAATATGCGAAGCAATAAAGTCGAAATATGCACAAACGTATAGTCAACAATAGCAAAACATGCACCAATATACATCGTATGCATTTTTGATTCCAAAACGAAATAATTAATAACAGAAATATCTATAGATATTAATGTAATAGATTTTAAAATGTATACAGGTATCTACATATTTAAAAATCATTTGCGTATAATTTAGAGAACAAGTGCCTCTATAAACACATACCTATTTAATATTTCTACGGATTCTTATACATAATAGTATCAAAGATTCTATTATTGACATTCCATTCTTAAAAATATCAAAAATTATTTACTTTTTAAAAAAAATTTGATGGGCATAGGCACAAATATAAAGGTTTTAGAGACCAATCCTCACAAAAAATATTAATAGCCCTCCAAAATACTTACAAGATTTTTTTTTTTTAATGTTACGATAATTTATGATGCATGATAAAATATGTTTGATATAAAAATATATTATTGCTATTAAATTAACTATTATCGAAAATCGAACTGTATCAATATAATTAGAGGATTAATATGTTAAATTTTTTTA
This sequence comes from Stegophylla sp. TES_Ste_2020, assembly GCA_025469315.1. Lineage (NCBI taxonomy): Eukaryota > Metazoa > Arthropoda > Insecta > Hemiptera > Aphididae > Stegophylla > Stegophylla sp. TES_Ste_2020. Next base: position 13,482 of record JAIPRM010009313.1, read on the forward strand.
GTTTTTTCCCTAATCACGACCAAGGCCTCTGATTTCATATATTTTTTTAGATTCTGAGACGAAAGAAGAAGCTTATGTTTCGACAATGATAATTTTTCTTTTTATGAAATTACTTTTTGTATAAAAATATTAGCTTCTTCGCTCCAAACACAATCTAAAATTAAATACATAAGACTATTATTACAAATACTGTTCATTGTCTCATAAATTTTTTTGTAAAAAAATGTATATGAAGTTTTTTTGTAATGACTAATTAGTTAAATCTATATGTATATTGGAAACCCAGCGTAGCGTAGACAATTTTTTAGGTGTTTATTACTTCATATGCTTCATTGTGTAGTTAGGGGCTTTAGCCCCCCACCCCCCTCCAAATATCAATAGTCAATTACTATTTGTGCTTATTTAAATGGGTAGCAATGCGCTCTTTTCATCAGTAAAGGTTGTCAATAATGATTTATATTATGGTCATTACTCATTAATACATCCCCAGGCACGTACAAAATATTTATATCGGGGGTGTTTAAGATAGCACTTGTAAGATAGTTGTTGTACCTGTTTCGGGAAATATGAACGTATTATCGGTAGCACAATAATTATTATATTGTTCTTATCTCAATATAAAATCGTTTAAAATTTTAATTTGTATTATATTATTTTTAGTTAAGTAAATTTTCTAAGTTCATTACATAATATTAATTAATATGATAAACATGTAATACAATTTTTTTGATGTAAAATGAAATTTGCGAGGTAATTTTGCAAATCCGTATATAACTAACCTTACCGTATTACTCGTTAATATCAATATCATAATTTACATTTGTACAGTAATAATGGAGACAAATAATTTGTATTTATCGTTTACTCATTAAAAGAAAACCTAGTGTAACCTAGTGAAGTTAGCAATACAAAATATATTTATTAATTTTCATAAAATTTCGGTGGGGGTTTGAACCCCTAATCCCCCTCTTGTGTACGCGCTTGAGTACGCCTAAAACTGATTAATAATAATACGGCACTTTTCATTCATATCAAAAAAATATCTATAGACCGATATAATATTATAATCGTGGTAGTTGATTTGCTGTTTGGACGTTTGGCACGGCTGAGGGTGAGTTGCGGCCCGACGAGTCGTTTCCGGTATTGAAGACCGGTGAATTGCGGCCCGACAATATTTTAGTCGTAGGTTAGTTGCGGCCCGAGTAATTATCATTGCCTATGAACCTATATTGGCCAAATACCTGTTAGACGTTAGACTGTATATAGTCCGAAATCAATCTTTAGGACTTACAAAACTATACAATGATAACAGTACAGACGAGAGTCATTATTTAAAATATTTTTTTGGATAGCCGTTTTTGGAGCCTGAAAACGTCATAGACTGCTTTACTGACTACTTTTTAGCAATACAGCCTGCTGAAAATGACCGGATTGTGAAATT
>JAIPRM010009314.1:0-14921 GCA_025469315.1 Stegophylla sp. TES_Ste_2020
GGTTGCGCACCTCTTTAAATTTTATTTAGTTTTGTTTTTTATTCAGACAATAAATTTGTTTTCATTATGTCTACACTTTGCCTAACTGTAAATTTCTACTATGACAAATTACAACGTAATTAATTTGTAGCAGCCAGGCCACTTCTCATAAAGCAAGCCAGGCCACCGGGCATTGTCCCGGTTGCCCGGTGGGCCACTCCGCCCCTGCTACTCTTAGACTACAAATGAACTTGACAAAAAAATAAGGAAAAATTTTGGAGTAGTTAACGTACTGATCCTGGCGGTATGAAATAGAATTTTTGTAAGAGCGCGGCACAAGTTGTTCGCTGTTATACGTTTTGTGTCATTCTCCGATACACTCGTATCGTTTCAATGACGTTGTCACCGCGCACTTCCGGGTCCGAGAACGAGTGTGTTTTAAAAACCTGGAAAATGTATTATATAGCGGCGTCCGACAGCGAGCACCGGACGCCTTCGGGATCGGAAGTAACTTCCTGTTTCTGACCGATTCGCGTTTATTCGGCGGTATCGTCGTCCCCTTCTCAGTTCCGATTTACATCTTTCATCACGGCCTCTCCTGTAATAAGGGTTGTCCTGAGGGCACTCTCACATATACCGAAACCGAGTCATGTACTACTATAGTCGCTTTATACATTATGTACGCGTTTTTTCCCCGTTATTATTGTGCAATCGTAAATAATAGAATTTCAGTATGTAATCATTTTTCATCGTCACACCCGTGTCTTGCAATGTCATATACGCGAACGTCCAAACATTAATTTTTCACGACCGTTCGGAGTTGGGGGAGGGGGGTCCAATAACTCGGTATCAAAAATGGTGTATGGTTAACACAATAATGACTACAAAAAAAAAAAAAAACAAATCAGATATATTATAATTTCACCGAAAACACCGTAAAACTTATGTCGCTATCAACATGGACGTCCATAAAGGAGGCGGGTGAAGAACATGTACCTCCCCTGGTTTTTCCAAACCTTTTACAAAAATATTAAACAATACATTTTATAAACAAAAATCAAAAAATTAACAGTTGTGGTGACAATTGTGATAATTAATTATTTACTTATTAAATTTCTATTTAATTTCTAAATAATTTTTGTCAATGGTTTAAAATCGGCTCTAGGTCACTTTGTATGGTCGAACATCAAAAAAAAAAAAAATGCATAAAGCGGACACCTTGTTTCGACAATGTTATAATATGACATTGTAAAGAAACGTTCTATAATATTTATGATTTATGAATAATTCTTCAGTGGAGTATAATTATTATACTCCACTTTAATTCGACTATTTTTACTCGAAATCGTTGTCGAAAATGAGTTACACCCTATTTATTTTAACTTCCTACTCAAAATATGCTTTCACTCCCTCACTTCCAAACTTCAATTTTCAAATACCACTATTAGTATTCACCGATTAATGTTTCCTAATCATGTCACATGATTTAAAACCCGAACGACGTCGTTTCGGTTATTCGAGTTCGTATTCCCATATCGCGGTGTGTAAAAGATGGACAGAAAATTGAATTCCGTACTGGCATAATTGCATAATATAAAATAGGTACACTGTAGTTGTCTACATGCCGGTGAGATGTCGGAAGGCAACGATTTTTTTTTTTTTTTACGGTCGTTTACGTAGCAACAAATCTTACCGCGACGGCGTGACTGCTTTTTAAGAGCGGCGTACAGCCCCGTGTCGTATTCAAATCCGGTCATTAAATCGTTCTATCTCATTTGGCTCTGCGAAAACATTTGCATTTGACTGTTTATGCGGGTGTCCCTGCAACGCACAGTTTCCGGCGGTTTCCAATCATACTTTACACACAGCCGCCGCCGCCGGAGAGATGCAAATTTTCGCGAACTCGATAAAAACACGCTCACACACGCGCACATACATAATGCATCCGAATTTGCATTTCTTACGGCGAGGAAAAAACAAACGAAACAAAATAAAAGGTTATTCAGGACCACACGCGTATTATACGTACACACATATTATTTGTATTCGGAGCTATTATTTTGTCCGAGAGCACATGCGACCACGTGAAAAATGATTCTATAATATAGTCGCCATTAAGAAAAAAAAACGCCATTAACGTGTTGTTGTTTTTAGTTTATAACACCACACGAAACACGTCGCGTACGATACAGGTACACGCTGACAGAATAGACGCGGACTTTCCCCGAACTACCCGGTGGAGATGCGTCAAAGTTCGAGTTTCCTGGTGGAACCTCGGATCAGATATTCTGCCACACCTCTCAAGGTTTTAGAGACAACAAATTAAAACAAAGAATATTGAACTGCAATTTTGAAAATATATCTGCCCGTTTATCAATTTTCATGTCTAATATAGATAATAATATTAAAATATTATTTTTTTCACTTTAGGGTTTCAGTCAGTGTTATTTATATTTTAATAATTAAAATTTATTTTAAACACTTTTTTCACATAAAAATCATTGCAAACACCTCAGTATGAAAAAGCACTTAAAAAAAATAATAATAATGTGTTTATTTAATTTTATGGCTTAAAATATCACACATTTATTATTCATAGCTATAAAATGACAAATAACGATTTTTTTTAATTTTTAAATACGATTATTTAGTTTAGAGGTTCTTATAATGGCTAACCTAATTGACGTATAATTTTATACCATATCTATTAGATATACTCAGAGCCTGTTACAGGAAACGCGTAGTTTCCAACCGGCTATTACTCTGGAATCGGTAATCGGAAAGGAGAGTGATTGTGTAGTTATATTAAAACTGGTCAAGGTTAAAGTACTCAAAGAAGTTAAATTAAACAAACAAATGGGTAATATTTTTTTCTTCAAATTTGTTATTCAGTTTATTACACGGATGTGATTCACTCTGTACCTTCTTCCTCATCTTTTATTCAGAGAAAATCATTTGTGAATATGGATCTTTGTGGAATACTATAATTTCAAAGATAGTTAATAGGTGAAAGTAGGATAAAATATTTTGAGAAGTTGTTTAGAAACCAAATCTCTTCTAAAAAGTCAATATTAAATTACATTAATAACATTAAACAACTTAACCGATTTCATAAATTTTGAGGGGTTCGGGTGATTATAAAAGCTAAATCCCTCATGGATCCCCTTAACTATTAATTATTCTTGTTGACAGAGCATCAAAATTAACTCTTGTGTCTAAGTCCATAAAGTACAATATCCGACATTGGGTATTCAGTGATACTCATAATAACGGGCCTTAGTTTCATATATTTCTATTATTTTCTTTTACAGTACGTTAACTTTTTATCAAACCTTTTAACATAAGAAAACTAGATATTTTTCTTGTTTATATAAAAAAAAAAAAATAGTATTTTAGCTTGTTTTAAAACTTTATAAACCAAAATAAACGAATATAATATTACAAGAACAAAATATCTTAAAATCATCTATTTAAATATTAAGCATAAGTACATATTAAATATTATTTAGAATATTTTTCAAGTACTTTGTGCGAAAAGAATATATTTTAAATACATGCACTCATTTCGTTCGAGGAACGAAGAATGTCCACGAGGTGTGATGCAATGTACATCCGGTTTTAAAAATGTTTGCCATTGAGGCTGTTTGTCACAACAACCGACTTTGTTGGTACTTTAATTGTCACTGTAAACGATTTTTATCGCATTCAAAATACAAAAGACCGCGTTTTCTGGTCATTTGACATTAATACGTTACACCTGTGATTGAAACCGTTATGATGGAATGAACAAGTTTTTTGTTGACGAAACGGATGGTTGGTGTTAAAATATCGCCTGCTACTATCGCGTTAAATCGCTGAACAGCGGTGAGGTTTACATATACTTTTCGACGGGGCTTAAATTCTTTTCGGCGCGGCTTACAATAGTCCGAGCTTTGTGAGTAGCCCTGCCCGTGTACGCGTGAATACGTGGTGTATGACGGCCAAAAGGGATTTAGAGTAGAATTCGAATTCGCTAAAAACGCCCGTTTACGGCCGAATCGTGCGATCGAAAACTGTGTGTGTGTGTGTGTGTGTGTGTGTGTGTGTGCATGTCCCAAGTGATATGTCACGCGTGTCCGGTATTATTGCAAAATATATTTATGTATTACGTGCCATGCTCGTCGAGTAGAGGACGAAAACTGCTTTACGGGCTCGAAATTTTTTTTTAAATGAGCAGTCAATTTCTCCAATCCATCGCGATGATACTTTTTGGAAAACAGATTGTCCAGAGTGGATTTACGTCAATTGATAGTGGACAATCGATCAAGCGAAATATCGGAAATATACAATATAGTTAAGTTTCAGTTTACTATCTCAATCTTGGTTCATCATCAGTTGAATATCTCGTCATGTTCAATAATTTAAAATACATTAAAAGCGAAAGGGAAATAAAAATTTAATTGGTGAAGGTTTTGTGTACCATTTCGAAAAAAAAAAACGAATAAAAAATATAAAGATGAATAAAATATTGTAAAAACTAACGTAAAAATACAGGTAAAATTCTCATCTTTAAGTTATATATAACTGGTCAATTTACTCTGTAATTAAAGCCAAAAACACAAAATTGATTTTAATCAATGGACATTTTTTATGCCGTACACAATATTTTTTTCCAATCTTTATAAATTTATCAATTTGATTTAATTAAAATGTGCCGCGGTACCATTAGACTACTTACTCTCGCGGAGCATCGCTGACGTGTATTATATATTTTCGATATTTCACCATCAATCGTCGCGCTATGAATAGTCAATAGTCATGAGTCGATAATGAAATATTTATACGACTGTACGTGTGTTATTCGACTCGGTGACGTCAGATTCTATATTGAACGCGCAGGTCTTAAGTTCAAGAATTAAAAATTTTATTAAAAAACGAGATATTTACAATATTTTCAGAGTTAAATATCAGGCCTAAAAATTGTAAAAAAACAAAAATTGAAGAATTGAGAAATTCAAAAACTGACTTCTTTGAAATACCATCTAGAGGCAAATTTGGTTTCAAAAAGTTACTGATAGAAACTTCTGGACAAGTATTTCCATACGAAAAGTTGTACACAGAAAAAAAATAAAAAAAAAGCGGGACATACTTCACACGATGGTGTTCCTCGCACGACGGGTGGGATTCTTTGACGGGTGTATTGAATTTTAAAGAAACGATAAATCATTTCTTCAATAAAACGATTCTGAACGAGGGAAGTTAATAATATAAAGAATACTATAAATATAAAATAGTAGGTTAGATACTGTTATTTAATAGTGTAAACATATACATATACATATAATAGTGTATACATATACATGGCAGTCCGTGTAATAAGTGACAACTGATAAGGCGTTGTGGCTCTGAGAAATGTATTTGGGTGGCAATCCAAAGGCCACACCGTAATTACCGACTTGTATCGTATTAAATTTAGCGTCGAAAAATACGTACGATAAGATAAGCGAATAACAAATACCTATCGTACTTTCGAGTTTTTTTCAGTCTTACCCTTGTAAAATGTTTAATTCTTTGTCCGTAAGAAATTTTATTGCACCAAAATATTCGCAATGAAATTTTCAATCTAGACACCAAATTTCAAAACAATCGGTCGAACCAATTTTCTTATATGTACGTTAAGTGCGTGATTTTAGGTATTACTAACGAATTCAGTCGAAATTCTAACTTCAAACGGTTAGAAAAAAAAAATTGACTAACGATTTTTGAGATTTTTTCAGGTCAAGTAGACATATATGTCAGTGAGATAATATTAAATTTTCAAGTCTTAATATCAAAAATCAAAAATTATATTACATAAAAACTAACAAAAAATGAGATATTTCTGAAATTTTCAAAATGCTGCACTTAACTCAAAATTGATCAAATCTTTTTGAAATTTTTATAAAATTTTTTCGTGACTACTTTTAGTAGTTGGTGAAAATTTCAAGTCTTTTGCTGCATTATTTTAGAAGTTATGTCAAAAAGTAATTTTCAATTTTAACGGAAATTGCGGTAATTGCATATTTTGCCGTTTTTTGAAAATTTTTTTTCAGTTTTTTCGCATTATTAAAAAAAATATTGAGAAATTTGAAAAATGACCTCTCAAAAGTATCATCTGGGTTCGATTTTGGATCTACAAAGTTACTGATCGAAACTTTTGGACCATTAGTTCTATACGAAAAAGTGTTCACAGAGGAAGAGAAAAAAAAATAAATAAATAAACATCATTGTAAAAACACTAACTTCTTCAATTCGTCCAGAATCGAAAATGTTTGAAAATAAAGAAAGCATGAATGAAGAAAACACGAATCATTAACAATTGGTGAAAATTACATGTCTCTAGGAACATAGTCAAGTTGTCAAATACTCAATTACTAATATCAATTTAATCTAATCAATGGGATATTTTTCAGATTTCACTCAACTAATTAGACGGCTTTTATGTGCCTTACATCAACTTACCTACTGTATCAAAGAAAATAATCAATGGCGATCATAACAAATTAATAAAAATATACATTTTTATCTTCACGAACCACGTACGCATATATTCCGCACATTATAATTACTGTAAAATTTCCTCTCAGTTTACCATAATGTTCATTATATGAATATATATATATATATATATATGTTTTATATACGTTCCCATTATCCATGCCATACGGAACCCCTCTTAATAAATAACTGAAAATCTATGTAAAATATGCAATTCATACTGAAAGCTATTGGTATTTTTCAGCGAAAAGGTTTAGTTTCTAGGAAGATTCTCATACAAATTTGTGCGTTTAAATTACGTAGAGACATAATTTGTGACTCCCCCCCCCTTTGCAGCCTACGCCTACAAATATATTATTATTATAGTGCGAGTAATAATATATTAGGTATACGTGCAGTTATAACTCGCACACTGCTTTTCATTAAAAACGTTCCGTCGTCACCATGGACGTTTCCCCTTACACCGCGGCACACAGGTGTTGTGCAACTGGCGAATTTTTTAATATCTCGGCCGATGGCGCTCTGCCCTGGGAGGAGGAGAGGGATAAACCGGGGTCAGGGTAAGTCTGTGCCACGGCGGTTTCTCATACGCGGCCACTTCACGGGACGGCAGAGTTTCAGTCGCACATCACCTCGCACCAGTGGGTGAAATTTCCAAAAAATCTATTGAACCAGACAAACGTCTGAAAATATTTTTCACTGGTTTCCATCATACAACTTTCTATAAGTTTTATAAGAAAAACGTTTTAAATAAACGGTTTCTAGCTAATTAGAATTTACTCGGATTATTACAATCATTATAAAAATTATGTAGTCGAGAATTTATTCGGTAACATGGTAATCATTTATTAAATCGAGCTTGCTTTCAATGGATTTAATTAGATGAGACCGGTGACCATATTTATCGAAAACAAAAACAGAACATATTATTAATTTGGGTAAACTCTTAAAATCTTTTAATAACTTTTCAATATTTTCTTTTTCAAAATCGATTAAAATTAATTTTATTCATTTAACAGTTCAATAAAACTCACAAACGCATTCTATTTTATTGCTATTTTGAAAAATATCGACTGCAGTATTTTCGATCACATTGGATCGATATCGATTGATCATCATTTTCTGTGATAACATGATGAAATTATATGTATTTTACTCATCATTATTATTATTTTTAATTAATTTCGTTTGATTCTTTTGAATTGCTAACAAAACATTTTATAAAGCTGGACATACTTCGCACCATGAGTATTCTTTGCTTCTTGAACGGGATTCTCTTGGTGGGTGTATTGAATTTTAAATAAACGATAAATAATTTCTTCGATAAAATGATTCTGAGCGGAGCTTAAATAATTCAAGACAATTTTACTGAAAAATTATAATGTTTATTGTTATTATAAAAAATGTATTTTTTGCTGAACAAGTTTTGTATACCGCTACAAACTGAGAGGGAGAAAAACAATTTGTTAATGAGAAAAAAAATATTTGTAAATAAAAGTAACAGAAAATTTGTTTTCACGTATAAAGCATTAAAATGTTGCCAAAATATTTTTATATTATAGTCTATCTATATTTTAGTTCATACAGTTTGGATTAAAAAAAAAGTTTTAAAGGCGTTTTTGCTATAATGATTGGTAATTTTCCTCAAATTTAAAAAAAACTATTAAGAATTTCGAAATAGCTTGAGGAAAGTTATGATTTAATCAGTTTCTGTGCAAAACTTTTGGACAAGCGTTTTTATACGAAAAAGTGTTGAAAATAAAATTCAGGCTACGCATTGAAATTTAATATAAATACGGAATAATTATTATGATTATTAATGTTGAAATATAGTTATATCGAAGAACGATAATTTCTTGACTTACCACTGCACGCAAATTCATTTAAAATTTTATCCGGATTTATTATTAACTTTTCACAATTATATTTATGTCTTTCAGTTAATAGAAAAATACAGTTATAAATACGTTTTCCGGTCATGGTCAGTTTGTTGTAAGTTTTAATTATTTTTATCGCTGAACAACTCTTTACAACATTGTAACTCGAACAAATGAAATTCGAATGTACACTTATTTTTTCTCTAAAAACAATTCGACTCATTCCTTTCGTTATAAGAATTTATAATCAGCGTCAGGACAGCAGGCATCGGGCAGTAAATGCTGTCGGCGGGTCCTTATATCCTTTGTTTTTAAGTGTAATCTTTATTTGTTGGATTAAAACAAAAACTTGATGTAGAGTATTGTTACGATATTTTCCATTTTATATAGTTAATTTTTCATTTATTTATTAGACTAAGCTGGTGACTAAACTCTGGTAAACTTGCAGGAGACCAGAAGTTTAACACAAAAATTTGGGCTACCTCCCCTATGCAAAAGTATAGTTTTAGGAATTTAATTTTCATATGGAAACGCTTTAATTATTAATTTCCTATTGGAAATTCTTGACCAAGGAACTAAAATGTATGCAAGCATAGTAATGCCATTACTACTGAGTAAACAGACTCCACATCGTGAGTGAAGAGTCTCTAAATTAGAGTCCTGATGCAGTGGTAGATCCCTGGTCAAGTTAAGGGGGGGGGATTGTATAAAACAAAAAATGCTTATTAATAAAAAAAAAAAAAACATATTGATAAAGTAATTAGTATATAAAGTCAAATTTTTCATTAATATCGCTTATGTTTTTTTGACTAGCTATTAATAGTCAGACAACAGTTATTTAGCGCTGCTAAATGCGAAAGAAATCTATTATAATTTATAAGTATAAGTTATAACCTATAATAATATAGTACCTACGCATTTATTCGTTTTTAGAGCGTAAATGTCCCAAACGTAAACAATTTTGACGATTTCAAATTTTCAAAAATTATAATTAAATCATCGGGTCCACCATTAAAGACCAACGTTTGGAGGCGGACGACTCGTATACGTTATAATCGTTTTTCTTTATCAACGTGAAACTAAATGCATTGTCAAAACAAAAAAAAAAATTCTCTGTTAATACCCCCAAAATCCGGTTCAGATTCACGCTCAAACGTTAAGACAATGTTTACAAGACGAATTTTTAATAAAATACTAAATCAAACCAGCGTGACAATATTCGGTAGACAATAAAAATGTATTTTCCGTCAACGTTGTTTTGCAAGTTAAAGGAAGACAAAGAGCTGGTATTAGACGACAATGTTTTTAAGGCCAGTGACAGTAGCATTTTAATACTGCCGTGTCCGTTAATTTTCGTCGTTTGCAAAGGTTGTCATTTTATTATTCGCTCTGAAGATACAAAATACATTATTTACTTACCCCGTTTAATAACCGTTAATCCGAGATAACCTCCGAAACACCGAATCTCATAAAATCGTGTTTACGAGAGAAACTTACGAGATTTGATTACATTAGACGTGCAACGTTGCGGACCGCGAAAATTCAACATTTAAAATATATTACATAATATATTATTTTTAATACCTCATTTTTGTGTGGTAATACTTGCGTAATTTTAGGTAAAACTAACTAATTTCGTCGAAATTCTAAATTCAAACAGGTATAAAAAAGGTTGACTAACGATATTTGAGATTTTTTTCAGATCAATTAGACATATAATGTCAATGAGATCATATTAAATTTTCAAGTCTTAATATCGAAAATCAAAAATTTTATTACATAAAAACTAACAAAAAATGTGAAATTTCCGAAATTTTCAAAATGCCGTACTTAAATCAAAATTGATCAAATCTTATTGAAATTATTATAACTTATTCTTGTAACTATTTTTAGTGGTTGGTAAAAATTTCAAATCCGTAGCTACATTGTTTTAGAAGTTATGTTAAAAAGTAATTTTCAATTTTACGGAAATTTCGGTAATTGCGTATTCTGCCAGTTTTTGTCAATTTTTCGACAGTTTTTCCCCGTTTTTGAGAAAAGTATTGAGAAATTGGAAAAATGACTTCCATAAAGTACCATCTGGGTACGATTCCGATTCTATAGAGATACTGATCGAATTTTTCGGGGACAAGTATTTCTATACGAAAAAGTGTTTACAGAAAGAGAAAAAAAAATAAAAAATAAACATCATTGTAAAATCATAAGCTTCTTCACTTCGTTCAGAATCTAAAAAAAATATATTACAACAATTTAGACGAATATACATTTTCAAATAAATTAACATATATTCCACTTTTTTTTTTTTTAATTTCATTCTTTACATCCGCAAATTAAAAATTTCTGCAGTAAAATTTACATAACACTATTATAAAAATATTTTTAAAATATGCTTGTTTTTGATAAGCATTGTATTCATAAAAGTCGATACTTGTAATTGAATGACGTAATTAATTTTATTTTAATAGTAAAGAATTTTAAAATCAGTCATTTAGGGGACGCTGAGGAGTACGAGGCCAGAAAAAATATTCATATTGTCCTACCATAAATAAAGTACAACTTTTGCCATGTAATTATAAATAATAGATAATAAATTCAAGAAATATATCAGTAGAGTTAATTGTAGATCATCTAGATTCTGAGCGGAGTGAAAAAAATGAGTTGAGTTTAGAATTGTGTGGTTTTTCGATATTTATAAACAAATTATTTTTAAGAAAAATCAGTAATTCAGAGGAATTATCAATTTAATTGTTTAATCCCAACTATAAAAGTATTAATAAATAGGCTATACGTGCATTTGTTTTAATATGAATATTAACTTCAAAAATACATGTTCAAAATTTTGCGAACATGTTAAAACGTCTTTTTGTGACGGCAAAAAAAGTACTGGTTAAAGAGTTACTATAGAAAAAAAAGACTCGTAAAAGAAAGTATCGATTCAAAAGTACCCGGAATAAAGTATCCAACAAATGTAAATGTACTATAATTCATTTTGAACTATTAAAGTTAAAAAATAAAGTAAATTAAAGTATAAACAACAAAACCGGACATACTTCGCACCACAGATATTCTTCACTCCTCAGGTCAGATATTCTTGGTGAGTATACTGAATTTTAAAGAAATTAATTAGTTAGTTATTAATTATAAATTAATTAGTTTTCATATATGTAGTTGGATTTTTCTGACCTACCAGTTTTTAAAATCGGTTATCTATTCTTTTAGTATTTTTTATATTTATATGAACTTATATGCAATCAAATATAATATGTATAGTATAATATAAATATTATATCTATAAAGAAAATATATTTTTCGTACAATCGTATTGTACTTATAAAATATTCACAAGAAATAATATTTTTTTAAATATTATATAATATTTTTTCGTTCATTTTTTGGGTACCGTTTTTTCCGGTATTTTTTAAAAAAATACTTTTTGCCAGTACTTTTTTCCGAATACATTCTATTCGGTGTATTTTATAACCGGTACATTTTTTCCTAATATCACTTGTGACGGTTGTCACTCGCAAAATACGAAAGGTTTGATAAAAACAAAAATAATAATAATCTTTTATAAGTTATTTTTATTTTACTGATATATTAAATAATATTATTTTAATTATTTTATGGTCTGTTCAATCCCAACATTTTTTTCCGGTTAGGTTTCATGAATTTATGACAATTTTAAGGAATAGTAAAAAATTTCTTAAAAATTTTACACATCCATCACTGCATTCAATCCCAGAAGCAAAAAAGTCCCATGATACTAATTATTATCGGGTTTCTTTAACTATTTAATGTATTTACTAAGAAATATGATGTATGCACAGTGAATAATTAATGCAGACAATTATTAAATATTTAAATTATCGATTTTCCTACAACAAAAAAATAACCTAATTAGACGAGAGATAATTACAGTGAGAGTGAGAAGGTCATAAAATAATTTTTTGTAGTAAATTAATGCAGCCCACCACCATTTCTTTTTTTATTATTATTATTATTTTGCTGGCTTTAACTATTGATTTTCATAAAATTTCCACAGAAAAGTTTTATTTGCGTTTATCACTGTAATAGGTGGTATACAAACAAAATCCTCGAATTATCCTCTGGTAACCGTTTCTAAAAATGTTTTTGGTGACATCTAATTAACGTGTATTATATTACAGTATAGAACAAGTGAAATAGATCAAATATTGAAAATTAATAATTTATAGAGGTAAAAACGTTTTCAGTTTTCAACTTCTGCCGGAATTACATAATCTAAAAGTGGATTTCGATTCATCAGGAAAATTAGTCTTCTTCCCCCTCTTAAAATCACTCAAAACTAACATCAATTATTTAGTAGTAATTAGTAAAACAAATTCTTTTTTTAACCTGCGTAGGCATAACATTATTTTTTAAAACGCATTAGACGATATTTTTCAAGTTCAAACTTTGTTTCAATAACATTCGAATGTTATGATAAAATTTTATTTTTTAATATTTCTAGATAATTTCTAGTAAGTTCACGTCATTTTATAACTATTATCTACTAGTTTAGTGGAAATTCGGTTGTTTTTCTGTTTTATTTATTTACAACATATATTGAATTCAATATAATATACAATTACAAAGTACTGTAAATGAAATATTATTAGAATGTTGAAAGTATTTAAAAGTATTATTCATGTTTTTTTGCTTGTTAATAGTTTATAATTTTAAAGAAATTTAAAATTAATTTTAACCATTTTTATAGATTTTAATGGCGATAAAAGAAAATAAATATAATTTTTGAGAATTTTAGAGCCCTTAAAATAATTATGCTTATTTTTACATAAATCAAATAGGTAATACATTTCAAAATAATAACCTTCGCATTAATTTTATATGGCTTTTAAAATAGCTCAACATATTTTGTATTCGTTCAGTGTCACCAGTGTCACCACATGGGTGTTTTAGTTTTTAATTATTTATATTATGATGAAGTTGTATCACAGAACAGCGAACGGGAAAAAAATGAGAATCAAAAATTACTCTTATGTATAATAAAACTGTAATACTTAATTTTCTATAATTTATAATATAAACAAATATATGCAATATATAACATATTATACATATTAATATACTATCAGTAAATATTGGTACGTTAAATTAAAAAATATTTTTTTTTTACGTTTGGAATAGATTCACTTAAATTTGTCGAGCAAATTTAGGAGCAGATAACCACTACAGTAATCGAAATAATACATGAAATAAAAAAATAATAGTGTATAGTTAAAGTCTCCATGTGCCTACATGAGACTGTCTACCTCAATGTAGATTTTTTCATTTTTATCTATTTTTCGTTGTTAATTTTAATAGCGACTTTTTAGCTCCATTTTAACATAAAATTTACATATTCCCGCTATTTTTTCATTCGTGGTTTTCGTCCCGCCATGTCGCCATAATTCCACACAATGGTCACTGTACCCGAAATTGTTTTTAAAATTTAGTGTTTATAAACTTTTGAACTTTTTAGGTTTTATTCTGTCAAGCTGCCACAGTCCATCCGCGTGAATTAAATTAAACGACAAACGGACCAATTCACACAGACTCCATACGCGGCGAGGTATTGCCGGTCTCTGTTGTGTGTGTGTTAAGCAAACGGGCACAACGGCAGCGGCGTTTTCACATAATTTATGGAAACACGTACACGCAACGCGCATAATCAGATACAGAGAAAATAGCATTATTCCGTTAAGCTGGAAGTATTATAATATGTGTAATATTATAATGTATTTCGCGTGATACCCCCCCCCCCCGCAGTGTTCAGTTATTATAGTGGTGATCACGTCGAACTATTATCTCATGAAGACTGCACACTGAAACAGTGGAAATCGGAATACGTTGTAAACTTTTGTAACAACCGTTCGAGAAACTATTTTAAACGAGGTGTTCATTGAAATAAAATCGACGGGAAAAATGGTATTTTTTTATTATTACGTAGACATAAAAAGAAAAACAGTCTACGTACATATTATTTAATATACTGTATTTTGATATGATTTTACCTCTGTACGTTGTATGTTGTAGTATATTAATGATAGTATATTTACACTTGTAATATAAAATTGTTATTTATTTTTATATTTATATTTTATGTTTAAACGTAATAAAAAAAAAAGCCGGACATACTTCGCACGATGGGTGTACTTCGCACGACGGGTAGTATTCTCTTGACGGGCGTATTAAATTTTAAAGAAACGATAAATCATTTCTTCAGTAAAACGATACTGAACAAAGAAAGTTAATAACATAAGAAAGAAAAAATTTTCAAAAAATGTCCAAAATTTATTTCACATTTTCAAAATTTTCTTGCGCCAAAATCTTTTTATAGGATTTTCTATCTATATTTAAATTTTCATAAAATTCGGATCAAAAAATGATGGTTTCCGAGTCGTTTTTGTCAAATTTCGGGTAGTTTTTTCCAAAAAAAAATTTGAAGAATTGAGAAATTCAAAAAATTACCTCTCTAAAGTACAATCTAGAGGCAAATCCGGTTTTAAAAAGTTATTGATCGAAACTTTT